>JBBPCX010067468.1:0-13218 GCA_037974365.1 Hydrocynus forskahlii | reverse complement strand
ATGCATTTTTTATTTAGAGACATAAATAAATGCAAGGACTTGCTTTTCAAATCCCCATCGTTTGCTCTATTTTATTGATTTGAATGCAGAGCTTTTTATAGTGCAGGCACTGTCAGGCCGCTGTTTTTTTTTTAAACAGTGTGTTTGTTGACTATGTTGGCCGAGCAGCTGTGCTCCAGTAACAGAACCCTCTCAGCTCGGGGGACCAGCATTTTCCCCAGCTGTACCTGCGAGCCGCTCAAATTCAGATCGGGCTTTGGCAATTGATGGTCTTTTGGTCCAACACACAATTATCAGACGCTGACAGATAGTCTCTGCTGGCCTTCATTGCTTTAATGTTTCTATTTCATTTGCACCACTCAAGGTTGTGTCTCTAGTACACATAATGGATGAGGACGCATTAGAACATGGATCTCCTTCTTTTTGATGTATTTTCATGAAATGATAGTGAGATTTATGCAGGGAGGTGGGCTTGGTGCATTGGGAGGCTGCCTCAAGACAAAGAGATCAATACAGAGGAATGTTTAGGGCATGATCAGCACAAAGGTTATCTGTGTGTGTGTGTGTGTGTGTGTGTGTGTGTGTTGGTGTAATGAGTACACCATGTTTGTACCTCTGGGGGTATATTCAGGTACCAGCTGCCTCCATCGTCTCTCTGGTCCAGGAAGGAAAATAAACTCAATATGAGTCGGAACGCGTTTCCATGACAACAGGGAGGCAAAGGGAGGCCGGGACGTGTGTGAAAACCTTTGTAACCTACGCGTGACCCTCAATTAAAGCTGTGGTCGGGAGCCGCAGCAATGCACAGGCCAGCTTTTAGTACCTAAATAACAAAGGCTTTGAGTAAAAACAGCCCGTCTGGTAAACGTACATGAATTTTCAGCCTTTGATCTGTCAATCAAATCAGATCCAACACACTCAGCAGCTCTCATCTTCTGGCATTTGAGGCTTTGAGATTTAATTGTGTCACAAAATCACACACACTTTACAGTAAGTCGGTGTTCAAAAGGCCTACAAGACATGAGCCGGTCATCTCTGGCTTACAGTCTGAAAACACACCAAGTTCAATTATGTGATTTTCCTAAGAGAAAATAAGTACAGGGATGGAGAGCTTGGTATGTCATTTTTTATGTGAATTTTGAAGTATAATTTTGATTTGTTGACTGATTTTAACATGTTTGCAAAAAATAAAACATTAAATGCAGGGAGAATCTTAAATCTTATTTTAGTCTCATTAGGGTGATTTTAATGTATTTGCAAAAAAAAAAAAAAAACAATACATAAAATGCAGGGAGAATTTTAAATCTTAGTTTTGATTTATTGGCTGATTTTATACCTATTTGCAAAGAGTACAGCATAACAGTGCAGGGAGATTTTTAAAGCATAGTTTTGATTTATTGTTTGGTTTTGACATACTTGCAAAAAATAAAAGTCCAGCACAACAGCACAAACTTAGCTGGGGGGCAGGAGTGGGTTGTTGATTGTTACAAACCATTAATTTACACCTATTCTCCACACTACACAGTCTCCACAGTCTCACACTTGTTGGCTACATTAGCACAGTAGCTCCTGAGCTAAACTAGCAAGTCAGACTTCAGGCCTCAAGTACCTCCCGACAGATCCATTACATTTAGCCTAAGAGGAAAATTGCATGTTTTTTTCTCACTGAGCTTTCATTTGAGCCTACAGTTCAGTGGCCTGCTGGTCAAATAATGAACTGAGTCGCATTAAATCCCAGGAAACAAGGCGCCCGAGGTGCAGCTCTACCCATCAGCTTCATTAAGCAGAACATGTTGAGAACACAAGCGATCGATGTACCGATCTTCTCCCCTCACAGTGTTAACCTTGTCTGTCTTCTGTCACATTAACAAGCTGCTAAATATAGACATGCGGCTTCACAGGTGAAACACATCAGCTGCATCCTTGTCTTAACCAACAGTCCAGCTTTAGCCAGAGCGACAGACTAACACCTGCAGCTCACCTGATTAAAGAGGGATTTCATCCTTACAAGGCCATGTAGATTTATGGTGTTGACCTATAATATTCAAATGATATTTACATGATTATCCAGTTAAATGCACGGTATGAGCAAAAGTATAGGGACACACCTGTTTTCAGAGTTTTGACTAGTGAGGGCCAATCTTAATGCTTCAGCAGAACACGACATTTTGGACAACACCATGCTTCCAACTTTGTGGACCCAGTTTGTTGAAGAACCTTTTAGGTTCCAGCATGACTCCATAAAGACATGCCAGGAGGAGTTCAGTGTGGAAGAACTTGACTGGCCCACACAGAGCCCTGACATCAATCCTATCCAGCACCTCTGGGATGAACTGGAACGGAGATTGTGAGCCAGACCTTATTCAACATCAGTGTCTGACCTTATAAATGCTCTACAGAATGAATGAGCACAAATTCCCAAAGAAACTCCAAAATCTAGTGGAAATTCTTCCAAGAAGAGTGGGAGCTGTTATAGCTGTTATAACTCCATATTAATGTCTATGTAGTTGAATGCAATGTCAATGAAGTCCCTTTTGGTGTAATGATCAGGAGTCCTAAGACTTTTGTCCATATAGTGTATATCATGATTAATTGCATTTACTTGCAATTATTTACCCAGTTACAAAGGTTACATCATTCGGTTCATTACATTTACAAGCTTGTACATTCTGTATTATCTTCAGACTTTATTCTCCATTTCATCACTTGTCTTAATGATACAATGAAGTGAGAAATAATGAATATAAAAGTGCAGCACACTCGTTATCGTCATCAGTAAATGAGGCTTAGTTTCTTTCTTCAGCCCCCTATTGGTCATTTTGACGATGGAAAACAAATCACATCATATTTATTCATTACTGTAGTGAAATGTTTTTTCTTCTTTGTCTTAGTTATTTTTACCTGTGATGTAATGTATTACACTATTCTGTTTGTCTGCAATCAATGTAAACTTTGAGACCTTACAAAAATATAGCCCTAGTAGATCAACTGGAACTTTTTTGCAAGACATCTTAGTTTTTTCAGTACATTAAATTAATCAATCTTGCACTTTATTCATTCATTAGTCGAACCAGTAATTTATGACCAGGGTCTTGGGGCTCTTGGAGAAGGTATTGGCCGGACTGCATTAACATTTCTATAGAAAATCCACAAAATATGTAATTTTCTCAAGCCTTTGCATGCAACTGCGCTAAAATATTAGAGCTTACATGGTGCTACAATGGTTTGCAATTATAGCACCCCTCAGGGCTACAGTTTCAGACCACATTTCATATTGATTGGCTCAGGATGTGCTTGTAAGTGCTTAAAAGTCTACCTTTTATTAACACGAACAAAGGCAGACAAAGCTGCACTTCATTTTGCCGAGTACTGTTAGTTCTGAAGGTGGGTTTTTTTTTTTTGACTGAGCTTTGTTTTTCTTTTTCTCTTTTGATCCCAGTTATCTGAGAGTGATAGCAGAAGCAATTCATTTTTCCTTTCAGAGGAATTCAATGCCCATCCTCAGTTATCAGTGTCAGCTCACCCAAAAGCTGCGCTTTATTTATCTCTGCTGTTCCTATCTGTGTGTTCAGGCTCTGAAGGCCACCTGGGCTAACGCACTAACCTCACGTTTCCTCATTAGTGTGTCTTTGTGCCATAATGAATCGCCTGCATTGTCTGTGCTGGAAATTAAAGTTTGCTTGTGGCATTATTTTAGGTGTTTCTTCCTATTCACCCTGCAGCGCTGGTGAGAAATTATTAATGGCGACGCATATAAAGGTGCAGACAAAGCCACTGATATGCAAGGATATTTACCACCTGGTGTGTGCAGTGTGGAAGACGTGCATCTCTTCTCCAGATTTATTAATATGTTTATACGTCACATGCACAGTTATACATGCAAAACGTGCAGTGAAATGTAACCCTGAGTTGCTCCAGAAAAAAAGAGTAGAATAATAGATTAACTTGACATATGTAGCCAAAAGTAAACAATATAAATATAACCGTATATACAAACTATGGACTAAAAGTGTCTGAATGTTTACAGTGGAGAAAATATATAGAATTAGTGAAAATTGTCATTGTGCAAATGGTGAATGGTCATGTGTTTTATAGTAAAAATACAGTTAAACTAGACACAGAAAATCTAGACACAGTCACGTCAAGTCAAGTCAAGTCAAGTCAAGTCAAGTCAAGTCAATTTATTTATAAAGCACAATTTAAATCAACATAAGTTGACCCAAAGTGCTCTACAAGACAAAAAGGTTAAATGAGGTTTTAAAAAAATCAAAAACATGTCACCAACCCGTGACCACACGCGAAGGCATCAGAAAACAAATAAGTCTTTAAACGGGATTTAAAAATGTCAAATGAGAAAGAAGACCTACTATCAAGAGGCAAACCATTCCATTCTTGGTGCAGAGCATGGATGAAGGGAGTTACAAAAACATTGTAGAGTGGCCCCATGCAAAGCTAAATACAATTTAAAATTTAAATTCTTAAATCTATTCTCAGTCTCATTGGCGCACCAGTAGAGAGAGAATGGGAAATAGCCAAAAATAGGAAATAGACAGAAAGGCCAAGAACACTTCAGTCACAAGGAACGATAAAGATAAGGCTGCACAAACAGGTATTCAGGCACAGATGTGGTGCAAGTAACAGCTGGGCAACGGGAGGAGTAACAAACTGAGACCCTGAGAGGGGCATAAAAAAGGCAGCGCAAGAGAGGGGCCAAGAACAAACATGGCAGGGAAGCTAAACAAAACAAAGGCCCAAAACACGATGTACTTCAAATGCGCTTAACCCTGCCTTCATTTACCCCTGAAAATACAACAAACCCCTTCATTTGAATAATATGCCTTCTAATTGTCACATGCACCAGTCATGTGACACGCAAAGGTAATAGGAAATGAGCGTGTCACAGGATATATAAACAGGAAACAGGATTTCCTCTTTGCTTAGTCATTGAGCTTCATCTTGCCTGACTGGCTCTGCATCTCTTCTCACGTGAGTACAATGCCTTACTAGTGCATAAACGTGAACGTAGATTCCAGTGGGAATCATACTCGTGTTTTTCGAGCGTTCATAGATCAAAGAGTGTGACTAAACCAGCCCTTTCGCTTCTGTCCGCGCTTGGGCTCTTCCATCACGCCACATGGGCGAACTCCAATAGCAAGGTACGTTCGTGTTCACTTCTCTCTGTGACAGAATGACTAAGCCTTTGGTAGTGAGCCCAGCTATCCCACCGAACGCTCCCGGGTCGCACTTCTCGTCTCCCTCCTCACCGGGCAGGCAGCTGAGTGGGCTTCAGCAGTCTTGAAGAGCAACATGGAAGACTGCTACATCTACGAAAACTTCATGAAGCTCCTCAAGGCTGCTTTCCAGCACCCCGACAGCGAGGTGGAGATTTCATCTAAACTCTATCACCTGCAGCAGGGAGACCGTCCGGTTAGTAAATACACCGCGCAGTTTCTTCTCCAGAAAGTTTAATCCCACTCAACAGCGATACGGGGTAGGGGACCGTGAACTGTTGGCCATCAAGTGGGCTCTGGAGGAATGGCGTCACTGGCTTCAGGGCAGCTGTGACCCGTTCATCGTCTGGACTGACCACCAAAACTTAATCGGCATCCAGCAGGTGAGACAACTAAATCCTCGCCAGGCGCAGTGGGCCCTGTTCTTTGAACAGTTCCATTTCACCATCTCTTACCGTCCGGTGCCGAAGAACATCAAGGCGGATGCCCTCTTTCGTGCTCATCAACGCGATGCGCCCCGGACGGACCCCACGCCCATCATTCCACCTGAGATCGAGTCCGCCAGGGGCAGACACTCCACCTGGACGACTATTTGTGCCCACTCCTCTGCGTCCTGAAACCCTCCAGTGGGCCCACTCATCCGCTATCGCCGGCCACCCAGGGGTTAATCGAACCTTCGGTCTTCTACGACGCGCCTTCTGTTGGCCGAAGATGCTGGCGGATGTCACTGAATTCGTCCAGGCTTGCGCGGTGTGTGCCAGGGCCAAAACCACCAACACCTCTGCTCCCGGGTATCTTCAGCCTCTCCCCGTTCCTCGTCGTCCCTGGTCTCACATCGCGCTGGATTTTATCACCGGCCTGCCGGATTCGGAGGGGAAAACACCATCCTCACCATAGTGGATCGCTTCTTCAAGGCTGTGCACCTGGTGGCTCTCCCAGGACTCCCGTCAGCTAAAGACACTGCTGAAATCATATTGGAACACGTAGTCCGCTTGCATGGGTTCCCCAAGGACATCGTCTCGGACAGAGGGCCCCAGTTCACAGCCCAGTTCTGGAAGGCCTTCTGCCATCCGATCGAGGCCTCATGCAGACTTCTCGTTACCTTCCCCAGACCAACGGTCAGACGGAGCGGACCAACCAACAACTGGAATGCTTCCTGAGATGCTTCGTAGCAGATCGCCAGCACTCCTGGGCCCACTACCTCATTTGGGCTGAACTATCGCATAACCTCTTGACGTCGTTGGCTACCGGGATGAGTCCATTTGAGGTATGCTACGGTTTCCAGCCTCCCATGTTCGAACACCAAGAACCGGAGGTTGATGTACCGTCGGCCCAACAGTTGGTCCGCAGGTGCCGGCTCTGGACCCAGGCCAGGGATGCCATCCAAAAGGCCAACAGGAGGTACACCCTGCAACATCGCCGCTGGCACCCTCTGGGATGTATGTACCATGTTGGTGACAGGGTCTATCTTTCCACTAAGAATCTTCACCAGCGCACTGAATCCCAGAAGCTTTCACCACGTTTCATCGGACCTTACCGCATCACTCACCGCATCAACCCTGTCACCTTCCGGCTCCAGCTGCCTGCCTCTCTCCGTGTCCACCTGGTGTTCCACGTTTCCAACTTCAAGCCGTTCATCACTTCTCCTCTGGTTCCTGCTACCCCGGATCCTCCGCCTCCTCGGATTATTGACGGTGGTCCTGCTTATACTGCCTGGCGGATCCTTGATTGTGGTCGTGGCACTCAGTACTTGGTCGACTGGGAAGGCTACGGCCCAGAGGAGCGGTCTTGGGTTCCCGGGCGGTTCATCTTGGATCCCACGCTCATCCAGGACTACCGTTGCAGGGTATCCTCTCGGCCGGGACCGTCGCGAGATGGTCCTGGAGAGGGGGGTACTGTCACATGCACCAGTCATGTGACACGCAAAGGTAATAGGAAATGAGCGTGTCACAGGATATATAAACAGGAAACAGGATTTCCTCTTTGCTTAGTCATTGAGCTTCATCTCGCCTGACTCTCTTCTCTCTTCTCACGTGAGTACAATGCCTTACTAGTGCATGAATGTGAATGTAGATTCCGGTGGGAATCATACTCGTGTTTTTCGAGCGTTCATAGATCAAAGAGCGTGACTAAACCAGCCCTTTCGCTTCTGTCCGCGCTTGGGCTCTTCCATCACGCCACACGGGCGAACTCCAATAGCAAGGTACGTTTGTGTTCACTTCTCTCCGTGACACTAATTTGTGAAACCGACCCCTTAATTTGACCTTAAAATTAGATTTAAGGCATGAGTGTGAAACCCCTTAGTCTTAAATTTAAAGCGTTAATACAGGAGATTCTATTATTTAAGGGGCAAATTTGAAAAAGTAAGAGAAAATTCAGTAGTTTTACCCCTTATTCAGTCCTAATCTGTGCACTTTTCCCCTTAATGTCCCTTAATTTCCTGCATGGTATGTAATTTTAAGGGGTAAATTTAAGGGGTTTGGTTACATAGTGAACAGCGGAAGGAACGTAAGACAGGGCAGGAATGTTATAACTAATAATAATGAGAAATAGAATAGTAGTAACCAGTAATAAATTGAGCCTTGCCATACTACCCGATATTAAAAGAAATTGATAAAACATTTAAAAGGTATGTTAAGAAAATTAAGACAAAAAACAAAAGCAACAATCTAGTAAATCATTCATTCATTTTCTGTAATCATTTAATCCTTACTAGGGTCACGGGTACCTGGAGCCAATCACGGGGTCTACACACACACACACACACATACACACGTACACCATCCACTCACATCTACGGTCAATTTAGAAACCCCAGTTCACTTGCCTGTCAGATCCTTCTTTGAATTATGCCGACCAAATTTGATGGTTATAAGGTCAACAGTCTAGGACTCCTTCACAAGAGTTTTTTAATTACAGTTTTTGAGTCTGTTCAGTCTGTTCATCATATCTCAGGGATTCAGTGCAAATAAGGATAGGATAAATTATTTAAAAATTAGGAGCAAAAATATATTCTGTAATTTGAACTGTTGGTAGTACAACAGGTAATGATGAATTGACCCCAAATTTGGTGCTTGAGCACCTTGGACTGCTCTATCAGGGTGCCTGATTCCAGCAAATTCTACCAAGGGCTTCTGTGGCCTGCCATAGAAAACCACTGAAAAAAAGGATTTAATAATATTAAATAATAATAATCTTAATAATAAGATTAAGATGGACATTATTTCCCAGTAAGAGTCTTATAGTGTGATGGTGTAAATGGAATTTGTTTGAAACATCTGCTTTGGTTCCAAAGTTATATGCCAACAAATGAGTCACTCCACGTTTCGGTGTCTTTACCATCACATTTCATTGGACAACATCAGCCATATTGTGTGCCTTAGCACAATTCTTCAGAACAAAAATTGGTCAGAACCAATTGTAGTTGATACATACCAAAGACAACATTATACTTACTGTTATAAACTGTTTTGTGAGTTAAGAACTGCCTAATCTACAAAAGACTGCAATTGATATCCACACATTTCATCCATTTGAGCCTCATTTACACAGATCAGTTTTAAAGGCACAACCTATTAAACAACCTATTAAAAGTAAATTAGGCCTGTTTTTGGTGTATAAACCCAGCAGACTCTTTGGGAAATTAAACACAAGAAAAATATAAGAAATGGGTTCTGTATGTGAATGCTTGTGATTTAACATTTATGGTGTTATCTTTTCACAGAAATTATCATTCAAGGCTAGTTTCATGGCTAATTTTCCTACATATCACTATGAAAAATTCACTACAAGTGCTAAGCATCTGCAAAAGCCTTGGGCAGGGATGAAGCGCCAATGTTTCATCGTCACTATGTAGAACTAAAAAGGCAATGGCTGAAAATGAAGCACTTTTTCGGCCTGAAGCTAAAGATTTCTTTAGAGAAGAAGTGCTAGATATGGAAAGCCTGCGACACCACTTGTGGACAAGACACTGGACTGCTGGCCAAACCTGTTTTGGAGGAACTACAAGAGGCCAGGAGTCTACGCTCCTAAAAGCCACCTCTGCTGACCAGATAGCAGCAAACTGAATCAGTCAGTAGTTTTCTTCAGAATCAGAAACAGAAAACTTTATTGATCTCAGAGGAAATTCCTTATGTTATGACTGCAAAGACACACAAAGACACAGAGAAGTCTAAATAAAAATCTAAACAAAAATCTGTAGAAAGAATAAAGCTCAGTATGAAAACCCTATGCTACATACTGACATGCTTGGTATAAATACTATATATAAGTAACAGCTGAGTGAAAAACTACTAACGCAAATAGTAGTTTGGAGTAAGTTATTACACTTATTAGAAAATCAGAAGCAATACTGTATTTAGTAATGACCTAAGTTGTAATATTACCATGCACTGGAGAAACTGTGTCAGTTGTTTGTGGGAAAAGATGAGGAGCTGCAGTTCAGTGTCAGATGAAACTGTGGTGAATCATTCTGAGCATCTGGAAACAGACACAGAAGAGCAGGTGTCGTTTGATCAAATAAAATCTGTATTTTTTTTTGCAAATTGATGAGAACACAAACATGCCGGGAGATGTGCTTGTTTCACCACATTTTTTGAGAACGAATTAATGAGGGTTTAAACCGTTTTGCAAGAAGAGATTCAAGAAAGATTTATAACCCCAAATAAGGGCCACACCAAAAACCCTTTTCTACTGCAAATAAACATTTTTTCCCTAGAACTGTACATCCAAGGAACCTTACATACTCTAATCATAGGAGGGTTGAAACCCTTTGTGAAAGCGCCTCTCTTGGGTGGTTGTTCGTCATGCCAAAGCTCAGACAGCTGTAGATAAATCTTACTCCTACAAACTCAGTTCTTCAAATGCAATGTTTTCCACAAACTGCCGATAGCTTTTGACTCGTGCCTCTTGAGCCTTTTGCCTGGACTGACAGCTACAAGGATAAGTTTGGTGCATTGGTCTGGACTTTGCTTTATGGTGGGAAAAAAGAAAGTTCTGTTGAAGGAACGCCGTGGCATTTTTCAACCTAATCTCTGCCAGCAGTGTCTGTAGCATCCAGTCTGTTACAGTGGATAATAATTTTGGCACCTTTCCTTGTGGTCGGGAACAGAAATCTATCCACTGCAAACATACTTAGCTTCTGCCCTTTGGATTTTCTTATAAATGTGTTTTGACTTCATGGGTTTTCTTTTCTTTTTGAGACAGGGGGATGATGGTAGCATGAAGTGGGCACGAGTGTCCGATGGCAGAATGCGGCTGGCACACTTTGTGTTTTTGAAGCATAGAACAATCCCTGTTTAGTTGTTTTGCTCTGTTGTCACTGCTGCTGATGTTCATGTTAACATGAGGGAGGTCAGTCAAAGGACGCTAGTATTTATGTTGTTTTTGCTCTGATGCTGTGCTTTTGCGACACTCGCTTTTCATAATCCAGTTAAATACTGATTAATATAATTATAGGAGGGTTGCAACTCTTCCGCCTTTGAGAAATCGCCTCTCTTGGGTGGTTGTTCGTCATGTCAAAGCTAAGATAAATCTCCCTCTGACAAACTCAGTTCTTCAAATGCAATGTTTTCCTCAGACTGTCGATAGCTTTTGACTCGTGCCTCTTGAGCCTTTTGCCTGGACTGACAGCCACAAATTTGGTGTGTTGCTCTAGGCTTTGCTTTATGGTAGGAAAATTCTGTCAAAAGTTCTGTCAAAGGACCACTGCCGTGTATTTCAACCTAATTTCTACCTGCAGTGTCTGTAGCATCCAGTCTGTTAGGGCGGATAATAATTTTGGTACCTTTCCTTGTGGTCGGGAACAGAAAATCCATTCAGAGCTAACACACTTAGCTTCTGCCCATTGGATTTTATCAGTGGGTTTTCTGGTCTTTTTGAAGTTTGGAGAAATGAATGCCCATGTGATCTCATGCCAGGCTTTATGCTAGAGATGTGGCAGGTGGAGATTGGGTTGAAAAATGTTGCCATGTTTCATTAACATGCTTTAGGATTGGCCATTAAGCAATGGGTTTGCGTCACTGCTGTTCTTGGTGCTTTCTGAGACTCCTGAGTTGTTACTGGCAACTCACTCTTAGACTAATATGCAGCAGTTGTTTTACAGTGAAAACTCTGTTGTTATGCTTCGCACAGCAGCTCGCAGAGACCTTGGGAAATTAACCGAGTTCTGCAGCTCAGTACTGGGACAAGGTCTGTGACCTTGTGGAAAAGTAATGAGGCGAAAGGCACTGGGGTTTTATTGGCTTCATCTTTCATGTATGGTGCAGGAGATCTGATTGTAATTCAGTCCCTCAGTGAAATCCTATTGCATCCACACGTCACTGTGGGACTCTTGAAGACTAGACTTGTTGAGGCCATTCAGTATGGATTGGTATTTGATGGTTTTCGTCTCTGTTTCCTGAGCTGTGCAGATATTTGCACTTTGTATCCTATTGCTGAAGGTCAAGAGAAGGCGAACTGAGTCTGCAGCCTTAACTTCGGCTGAAACAAAGCTGGTGGTCTGGTGGTTAGGGAGTTGCCCATGTGATCAGTCCAGAATCCCAGGACTGCCAGTGGTACCACTGATGTACCCTTGACTTGCCCCACATACGACTCCTCTGGCTGTATTGTCAGGAGCCCACTGCTTCACTTGGTGAATGGGATAGATGCAGAGAACATTTTCACTGTTCGCACTGTGTGCTGTGCTGTGCTGGGCTGTGGTGTTTTCATACATAATGGATGGTCACTTAACTTAAACAGGCCGCACAAAATATCATATTGAAACCAGGATCTTGATTCAAACTGGTGCAATTCGATTCAACCACCGCATCACTTCTGCAGATTGTAGCAGGGCTTCATGGATCACCATAGCAGAGTGATATTTGCAGGCAGACTGTGGTGGGCAACAGTAGCAGGTGGTTCAAAGCTTGAAGTTTAACATGACGCCAAGATGCCCTGTATCTCTTGCAAGATTCCACCTGGACAGCAAGGCACTGTAACTCTCCACACTGGATATTCTCTCTCACTTCCATTTTCTCTTTTTCAAACATAAAACAATCACTTATTTAGTTATTTCACTCTGTCGTTGTTGTTGCAGCTGATGTTCATGTTAACTTTAGGGAGGCTGGTCACAGGACAGCAGTATCTATGCAGTTTTCAAGAACATTTGACCATTCAGCTCTGTTCTGATGTTATGCTTTCATAACGCCCACTTTTTATAATCCAATTAAATCCCAATTACTATAACCACGTCCCATCCACAATTACATACTTACAATTATTTACTCCTAATTGCTGTACAATTATTGTCCTATATCATGTCTTACTAAGAGATGTTATGTTAGGGAAGAAAAACCTGTTCTGATGTCTGATTTATGCTGCTGTTAAAGCTGTCCTTGAGAGTAAACATGTAGCATGTGCAAAACAACAAACCCTGCCAAAGTGGCGAAACAATACCTTACAGCACCGTGACGTAATGTTGATGTAATTAATTAATCATCAATTATGGGAAACTATGTTTGCAGGCCCATTTGTCCATTTTTGAATGCTTTCAAAAGCTTAATTGGACCATACATCAAATTCGAATTCTTTTCCCATAACTGCCTGCTGACTATTACACTGTCTGACTTGAGTCAGCCTGAGGAAAATCCATCAGCAGAACGGATTAAATTATGAACGCCGACCTTAACGAGCTAAACAGATAAAAACTTGCACCAGTGTGACTTTGCTTGCACCAGTTTTGCTGCAGTAATGCTCTGTCATTTCTGCTGTGTCATTCTCTTGCAGCTCACAACACCATGCGGATCAATACAGGTTCAAATAATAAGCCTTTTTATTATTATACTTTTTATTCAGCTGAATTTGCTATTACTTTAGTTAGGATAACTGCTACATCTGGACTATAGACAAACTATAGATACACTATATAGATACACTTTAAGTTTTACTACTCTGAATCTATAGGCTTGTGTGTGAATAATTCACTATATGGACAAAAATATAGGGACAC
>JBBPCX010067467.1:0-13218 GCA_037974365.1 Hydrocynus forskahlii | reverse complement strand
TATTTCTAGTCTTGTTTGAGTGTTTAATGTTTTCTCTGCGTTCTTTATCCGTGTGATGAGAACCGAACCCAGAGAACCCAGAGTGACGTCCTGGTTCACCTTCACGTTTCTCACAGAGTTAAAGATAAATTAGTTAGAGTCGTAGAAAACTAACTCTGAAATTTATCTTCAGCCCAAACAGACAGTCAAGTTTGTACTTTGTTGACTTCCCAGCTGTTACTTTGTGTCTCCACTGTTGTTGTTATTGTGCGCAGACAGTATGTAAACATGTTGTGATGACGTTTCAACCAATCAGAAAGCAGAGATACAGTCAGCTCGGCTGCGGCCCACTTTTGGCCCTGCCGTCGAGCAGCTCGGGTTCCGGTTCAAGTTTAATTTTCTTGTGCCAATGGAAAAGATATTAGACTCTTTGACCAAACTATCCTTTTAAGACTACAGGTATGTGAAATTGGTTTGTGAATGCTCCTGTATGTGGACAGAGCAGGAAGGTACCTGTCTTTGCCTGTATGGAGCTGGACGGCTGGCTCCTGCCGGCACTGTTGACGGACATCACACTGAGGGTGTAGTCGGTGTAGGGCTGCAAACCCACGATCGTTCCAGGAGAACCCGGCACAGTCGTCTCTGAGAAGAAGGAGCCATCGCTGCTCTCGGCCCGAAGAATGTAAGACGAAGAACCAAGCACTTCCACGAACTCCACCGTCAGGTTCTGGCTCTGCTTGGAGGAGGCCGTCTTGATGGTTGGGACATCAGGAGCTGAAATTGTCCACACAGAGATGTTCATCAGTCTCATCTGTTTAAATGTTCTGTATGGTGTATAATCACCAGCGGCCTAAAGAGGCAATATCTTCTCTTTCCTTATTTATAAAATCCCTAAGAAAATAATATTTCTAGGTTCTTTTGGACCCAGCTAATGTTTACATTTTCCAACATTGTATGAATTATGGAATAAACCAAAAAGTTTGATGGATAGATAGATAGATAGACAGAAAGAAAGATACATACATACATACATACATACATACATACGTACATATATACCAGCCATATGTGGACTGGGGAGGCAATGGTACATTTTGAAAAGTGTTCCTGGTGGCTTTTATATCAAAAAACCTTTGCACAGGCCACATTTTGTGTTTTTTTTTCCCATCCAATATGTTATGTTAGGCAAAGAAACAGTAAGAGTGTATTTTAAAAGTTTAGTGCACAGTTTGCAGCATTTAGCACACAAGAAAAACAGAAAATATAGAATGTTTAATTTCCCAAAAAATATGTTAAATTCAGCAAATGTGTGTTGAAATGTGCAGACGTGTACACACTATATACCACATTAAACTAAACAGGGCTCAAGATGTTTACTTTATAAAAAAGAGCAAAAACTTTTGCATAGGCCACATTTTTTGTTTTATAATTCATCTGGTGTCTTAAACTCCACAAATAAACAGTAAAATGTGTGTTAAAATGTTTAGTGTAGTTTTAAAGGTATATTTTTAGAATTTCAGCCCTTTTGTTCCACTTTTCAGCAGTTTGTTCCACTTTTCAGCCTGGATTCCTGAATGAGGCATAATACAAGATAGCTAAGCAGTTATACATGTATATATATATATATATATATATATATATATATACATACACCATATATATATATATATATATATATATTTGCAGCTCATACCTGTCAATCCGCCCACGCTGGCCTGAGCCAGGACAGTCATGGAGGCGTCCAGCGCCTCGACCTGGAAGGTGTAAGCCGTGTTGGGGGTAAGGGAGTTGATGGAGCCCATGACGGTGTTCTGGCTGAAGCTGCTGAAGACATACGGCTGAGGAGAGTTCAGGAGGAAAGCGGTGATCCTGTAGGAGGAGGAACCCGGGTAGCTGTTCCAGTTCAGGACGGCACTTTTGGAGGTGACTGTATAGATGCTGAGGGTCAAGGTGCTTCCTGAGCACAGAATGGAGAACATGGAGATGTTACAGTTCATCGCGTTTTATTTGGACTTTCTATTCTATATTGTTTTTGTCTTTGTGCCTCTGTGTGTCTGTGCAGTCGTTGTGTATGCACACAAAGACAAGAGACAAAAAGACAAGAACAATCTAGAATAGAAAGTCCAAATAAAACTCAGCTCATTGTAACTGTGGCCGTACAGTTAATTCAACACCATCAGTACTGTGGAATATACAAGCTTGAATCATCTCACACGTTGAATTTCCTTCCATTACCTTGGACTGCGTTCTGTGAAAAGAGAACAAATTTGTGAGTCTTAACAGAATCCGCAGCTTCTTCTAGAACCCAATCAATCACATTAACTCTGAGCTCACCTGTGAAATCACCCCGAGCAAGAAAACGCCCAACGCGATGCCACCTAGCTCCATCTTCTCGATCCTGCCAAGTCGTTATCTGTGATTACCCACTGCTCTCGTCTTATTCTCCAGTGTACACTTGCGTTTCCTTTCTTGGCACTTCACTGAAATACCTGAAACCAGATCCGCCCACTTGGAGGAGCCGACCAATCAGGAGTGAGAGGATCTGGGCTTCTGCAGGTAGGTAGGAACTGAAGGGCTGAGGGAATTTCCCATCCAGGTATGGATGCTGTAATGATAATATGATCCCTGAGGTTGTGATATAAGCTGCATGGCAAAAAAAAAAAATCTATAGTTTTCCCAAAGAAGTCACTTCCTTTTTTTTACACTGGAGCGAGTTCAAATGGAATGGAAGCTTATAAAGCATTGTGCAAACTCCATGCTTTTAATGATGATGACAATTATAATAATGATATAATAATGATAATAATAATAATTATATAATAATAATGAGGATGATGATGCTGCTGCCTTCTTCTGCTGCTGCCTCATGTTTTATTAAAAGCATAATGCAAAATCCATGCCTTTAATGATAATCATAATTAAATAATAATAATAATAATAATTAGGAGGAGGATGATACTTCTTCTTGCTCCTCTTCCTATAATTATTAACACCATTATGCAAACTCCATGCAATTAATAATAGTAGTAGTAGTAGTAGTGGTAATGATGATGATGATGATTAATTTTTCTCCTTATTATCATTATCATTAAAAGCATTGTTCAAACTCTATACATTTAATAATAAGAGGAATTATCATCATCATTATCACTACTGTTATTAAAAGCATTTGAGTTTGTATGATGCATTTCATAATAATAGTAGTAGTATTATTAATAATAATGATGATGATGATGATGATGACGATTCTTCTTCTAAAAGAATATTGGAAGAATATTATTATTGGGTGAAATGTGCAATTTGCAAATTATAAATGCAATTTATCATGGTGCGTTATTACTGTTTGTGGTGCATTATTACTGTATTTGTCAATGCCTGTCACTCCATTGCGTACCTGTATGTATATGTACTTTTTATACTGTACTCTTGTGCTGTATAGTTTTTATTCTGTTGTTTTTGCTGCTCTTACCTTTGTTCTGTCCACTTTCTGCCGTAACAACATAAATTTGGGACTTATAAAGGTTTATCTTATCTTATTATTATTATCATTATTATTATTATTATGAAGAAGAAGAGGAAGAAAATAAACTTTATTCACCCCTTTTTTCAGGTAGCCGCCCAAAGTGTTTTACAGATAAGAAAAAATAAAATTCTCTGTAACAAGCTGTGATTTGTTTCTCATAAAATAAAGACGAATGAATGAAAACTAAAAGTATAGAGTATTACAATAAAGAGATAAAAAACTACAAAAACTACCAAAATAAAAAAGTGTCATTTAAATTAAAACCTAAGTTAAAGAAGAAAGTTTATAGAAACTTACCAAACCTGACTGCCTATAATAAAAAGCATAACTGAATGGAAGTGACAGAAAGAGGCCTAAACTTTCCGTAATTGTTCTGTAATTTGTTACGGAAGGTTGTGCACGAAAGAAATATAAAACTGGAAACCAGTGGTGATATGAGCGCTCTTTCCTTTTTATGCTCAAGGCTGCTCAGTTTCGTGGAAGTCGTGGTGGATGTACTGTTTCCTTATGAACCTGGTCTAGTTTATTATATGCTATATGGACGAAAGTATTGGGACACCTAACCATTACACCAACAGGGACTTTAATGACACTGCATTCAAATCCATAGTCTTTAATCTGGAGTCCCACACTGCAGCTATAACAGCTTCCACTCATCTTGGAAAGCTTTCCACAAGACTTTGGAGTTCCGGCTCACAATCTCCATTCCAGGTCATCCCAAAGGTGCTGGATGGGGTTGAGGTCAGGGCTCTGTGTGGGACAGTCAAGTTCTTCCACACTGAATTCATCCAGCCACGTATTTATGGAGCTCGCTTTGTGCACTGGGACACAGTCATGCTGGAATAGAAAATATTCTTCCCCAAACTGGGACCACAAAGTGGGAAGTATGACGTTGTACAAAATGTCTTGGTCTGATGAAGCATTAAGATCTTTACTGGAAGCAAGGGGCCCCAACCCTGAAAAACAGGTGTGTCCCAATACTTTTGTCCACATCATGTATATGCAGCATATTATATATCTGGTTCTCCATGTGAAGGATTCCTTTCAGCTGGTGGTCTAGTGCTTAGGGAGTTGGCCATACGGCCAGAAAGTTGTGGGTTTTTATCCCTGGCACCACTGATGTATTCTTGAGTAAGGTACCGTCCCCACACACTGCTCCCCAGGCGCCCCTAATTGGCGGCAGCCCCCTGCTTCACTTGGTGAATAGGTTAAATACGAGAAATAATTTCACTGTTATAGCTGTGCTGTGGTGTGTTCATGCGTGATTGTAAGGGACCACTTTGCTTTTATATATAGTATACATAGTTTAGCCCCATCCATTCATGCTTAAGTTCTCAGCACAGCAGTGTTTTGGCCCCTTGCTGTCCTCTGAATGAGCTTCTATGCAGGACAGCCAATCAGAAAAGACATGGGTTACATACAGTAACAAAACCAGCCTGTTTAATTCCATGGTTTGAAAATGGTTGTGTTTGTGAATGAACTATAATGAATAATGAATCTTTCTGGCACACAAATCCATCAAATGTCAGCGAAAAACTGAAACGGAAGGAAAATGTGGAATATATCTAGCATATCTAGACTGAAAGTGAGAGCATTTAAAAGTCCTTGGGTGAAGTCTGGAGGGGTGATAAAAAAAGGCACTCAATACATAGTATGCACAGTTCACACGTGGTGCATAGTTTTGCGTGCACTTTCATCATTTATCTGTCCTATGTAGGAAATAGGGGTCTAATCGAGATGTTCTCTTTATTTTTTCGCAGGTTCTCCACAGCAGAGGCGTGATAACTGACGTCCTTGATGACGTAGTGACGTTCTTGGCACGAGCTACACAAAAATAAAAAAATAAAAAAAACAGAAACAGGAGTCAATATGGCAACTGGTGCAGAACACGGGCTGAAACGAGTAGTTTGGCAAAGTAAGTCCTTTTCACTTCGTTTTAAACGTGTAATGAGGTGCGTTAGTGTCTCGTACACTTTTCCTGAACAGAGTAAAAGTTTAATAATCGGTTAAAAAGCTGGACTGTGTGCTCGGAAAACTGACAGCAACAGTTAGCTTCTTCATGAGATCCTCCCTTCCTGTTAGGATTAAAAACACACTCTTGCTTCTTTTTAACTCAAATAACTTGGTTTTGCTTGCTCTCTCTCCTTAGAATGACTCTCTTCTGCCTGAACTGCCAGTTTCTGTCGTGCTCTCCTAGGTTTAGCCTGTTAGCAGCAGTTAGCCACATTAACAATGCAACCCTTCATTTGTTTATATGTTTATTTTCTGTTTTGTTGCTTTAACTGAACCTACACAAGCTGGTTCACAAAAATAAACAGGATAGACTAACTTTTTTTCAGTCTAACATGTTAAAAATTTCTCCCCTAGTTTGCTTGTTCTAGAAGGCTGAGTGTGCAACACCCTTCCTGTGGGTCAGACTCAGCTGGACAGAGTCCCTCAGAGCCCTGAGATCATCTTCTCCTCCACCAGCACCTTCTGTGCATGTAGAAGAGGAATAGAGTTTATTTAACTTTTACATTGGTTCAGAAAGTCTTAAGTGGCTTTCAGGGCTGTACAGTATGGACAGAATATTAGTATTGTGGTTAAACTGCTACATATTGCCTGTCAATGTATTAAAGAGCTCATATAATCACTTTTCTGGAATTAAAAAAGGATGAAAGTCTGTAAATATTTGATGTCTGGTACACATAGAGGTCATATATGGAAACTAAGCTGCAAAAACAGTGTTTTTGAAAGTTTCAGAACACCCAGTAACTCACCTCGAGCTGTGACTGGTCGCTCTGTCAGAAACAGTGATTGGTTCAAGGCTTACCTGCATATTGCAGCCATTTCGATATCAGTATTGCAGAAATGGTATCGTGATAACAATTAACAGACTATATTGTGCAGCCCTATTTTCTACTCTTAATTGGTATTATACCATGCTTCAGTTATATACTTTTTTTTCTGCTATTAAACCTTTTATTGTTTTGAAATGTGTTTTTATTTGATTTGTTTCATTGATGTTTCATTGATGCACCTGTCTTGGTGTGATTACACAGAAATCAAGGATACTATTATAGAAGACTGCAGAAAATCAGAAGTATGGAAGGTTGGTGCCTCTTTTTAGCTTTTATTATTCTTAAACTGGACTGATTTGAGGAAGTCGTCCCTCATAGTGGAATAAATGAGTGTATGGATTTGTCACAAACTGACATTTGTCTTCGACATTTGATATAAAGCCTCACTGAGGGTCAGGTTTGAGGCTCCACACACTCGGATTGTGGTTGTGTGACTTGGATTAGGATGATATTACTTGTGTATATGTGGTCTCTGGTGCTCCTGTAGATAATGATGCTGGACAGCTTCACCACACGACTCCTGTCATCATGCTGCAAAATGTCCGACCTGATGTCCGAAGGGATCACAAGTAAGTACCTAAAGGTCATTACAAATCACACTGTGTGACATAGACCTAATACACTTGCGTATGACATACACGCAGTAGAGTCCTTAGCTGGAGTGCACAAAGCAGCTGGGACTGATCTCAAAATAGACTCCGCCATATTTGTAATGTTCATGAAAACAGGTTCTTAATCAGCTTCATTACTCATGAGATGGTTTGGGAATACAGGTTGGTGTCCTTAATGTGAAATTTAATGACGTTCAATATTTCTCACGCAACATGTGCAGTATCTTTTCTGCAATATTACTGTGTCGTTCAGTGTCTGCTGCTGCTACTAGGCGTCTGGAGATACTCACTATGAGTGTGTGTGTGTCTATACACACATACATATTTATATAATTGTATAGTGTACTGTTTTTATATTATATGCTTAAATTGTGTACCTTTATTTCTATAGGTTATACTGCTTCCGCTTTATTTTGTGTGTGTTGTCCATTTTGCTGCTGTAACAATGCAAATTTCTGAACCGTGAGACTAATAAAGGCTTATCTCTAAATAAGGCAAATGTAATACCATCAATGACGAGAGGCAACTATTTACCATTTCCTTTGTTGTGTCCCATTTGCAGTTGTGGAGGATCTGTTCAAAAGCAGGGAGCCAGTCCTGGAGATGAAGGCCGTCTATTTTATGACCCCTACGGCAAAGGTTGGAAAGTTAGTGTTGGTGGGGCATTAATAATGTATTGTCAGTGCTTTTTGTATGCTTTTTGACCAAGAAGGCAGTAATAATTTCACTTGGTGTCCTTCTCATGGTCCTTTTGTTCTTTTCTGGATAGTGTGTTGATGCGTTTATTGGTGACTTCAAGCTCAAACCCAAGTACAAAGCAGCGTACGTCTACTTCACTGACTGTAAGTGCTTCTGCTTCTGCGTAACTTCTTTCTACATCTTTTGTGCTGTCCTCTATGTAGGAACCTACCATAACACGAACATCTGGGATGTAATGAATTGCATATTTTTGCCTCTCAGATTGTCCAGACGACCTGTTCAACAAAATGAAGCTGTTCTGTGGAAAACACATTAAAGTGTGTAAAGAGATCAACATGTCCTTTCTTCCCCTGGAGGCACAAGTAAGCACTCCTTTTTCTGTTTGAATGACATCGGATTAGATCAGAAATCAATTCTGAGAATTGCTCAATTAATTCAAATTGTATTCCAGTGTATTTAAATTAACTGCATTATTTTAAGTTAACACAGTACTGGGCAAAAGTCTTGGCCACCTGAGAGAATTATAATTAAAAGCCGTTTACTTCTAGTCAGTAGTGTTGTTAGTGTTAAAACACTAATATTACCAAAAAAAACCCAAATAATACAGTAAATAGTGGTTTTAACTACATCGTACTGAGTGGTAATACAGTAAATAATGACGACGTAACCATTTCCAGACCTCTTTCCTCATGAAAGCCTAGTATTACTTGTATCTACCATCAGATACCTGGTTTGGCTTTTTTTTTTTTTACTTCATTCGATTAAATGAGGTCTTTATGGTGTTTTTTTTTTTTTTTTTAATCCACACAATGACTGAGGGCTCAGAGCAGAAACCTGTGGTGTTCTAACCAGCTCACAAAATGTAAACTTCTTTTTTGAAAAAAATATTTTTTAATACTTTTTACTGCTTTCTATTTTGTTTCCATTTATTTTAATGTTTTCTGGTGATTTGCTGGCAGAAACAAACCCACTGTTGATACAAATGGCTTCAAACAATTAGCGTTGGTGCCTAAGACTTTTGCACAATATCGTTATTTCTCGTAGCAAATATGGAGGAATTAAAACCCCCAGTTTTCAGTGGCCCTGTATGTGAACCTGTTTGCTGCGTTGAGTGTTGGGCTGGTTTGTTTACACTAGCACAAAGTTGTTTTTAATGGAGCTTCAAAGAGCTTCAAAAGGCACAGCTTCGTGGCCCTCACAGGAAATGGCTTTTGTGCTTGATTTTAGTAGAACCATGTACTCCTGAACTGTATGTCTCAGGCTGCTGCAGGTATTAGTTGTGGTAGAGATACAGTACAGCACAAAAGTCTTGAGCCAGCCCGCAATACCATCGGGAAAGTGTCTGAATGGCAGTGGCTTCATTATTCAGCACAACAACGATCCCAAACTCACTTCCAGTGTAGTCAAAGCAAACCGCAATAGAAGAAACACAAAGAAACCCCATCATTTGTGGATCAGCCTCCACAAAACCCAAATCTCAACATTATTGAAATTAGCCAATGTCCAAAGAAGAGCTTAACTTCGGAATGTCCTTTAAGAAGCCTGAAGAATATTTCTAGCTCATTAGAATTATACAAACTCTCTATACTGTATTTAAATGTTTGTTTGCACATATTTAAATAATCACTATACCTAAAATATAAAGAAATGAGTCTGTCTCAACACTTCTGCACAGTACTGAATGTCATGGATGTTTATTAAGATGGGTGTGCTTCCATAATCAAGCTTATTAGGAAGCAGTAAATGGAACAATCTAAAGGAATCCACTCCTAAGTTGTAGATTTGTTTAATTTTTTTTAAATTTTTTTTTATTTATTTTTTTAGTAAATTAGACTTTGTGTGTGTGTTTGTGTGTGTAGGTGTTTACCTGTGACAAACCAGAGGCCTTCAGGAGCATCTATAGTCCTCAGAGTGCGGACCGAGGTCATACTCTGGAGACCCTGGCTGATCAAATCGTCACTCTTTGCGCCACCCTGGATGAGTATCCTGGCGTCAGATACAAGAAGTGAGTGAAGACAGCAGTCTTGCCTAATCGTTCTGTTTCTACATCGTTGCTTGGCATCTTTGCTCCTTAATCATCTACATATTTAACAGTGAGTAAGAGGCCACCCACCAATTACTAGTACAAACATGAGGGTTTGAGATCAGGATCAGACTTAGAATCAGAAAACTTGATTGATCCTGGAGGAAATCACTTATTTTACAACTGCGGGACTGGATGTGAAAAGCGAAATGATAATGTACTTTCACAGTTGTGTGAAGTGGGTAAATTGTTTATTATCCATGTATTTAATCACAGGAACTATTGCTGCCAGAAAAGTGGTCATGTTATTTTGATATGCCGGTGCAGGTGAACTTTAAATGAGCCGTTTTTGTGCAGAGATTCAACATTGGACTATGCTAAAATACTGGCTGAGCTGGTGGACAACAAATTAGCACGACATTATGAGCTGGATGACAACAAGAAAAAGGTAAGCTCTCTCGCTCTTGCGCTCTCCCTCTCTCTCCTTTCTCTTCTCTTTCTCTCTCTTCTCTTTCACTCTCTCCTCTCCGTTCTCTCACTCCTCTCTCTCGCTCACTCCTCTCCCCTTCTCTTTCTCTCTCTCTCCCCGCTCTTTCTCTCTAGCTCCTCTCTCCCTCTCTCTCTCTCCACCTTGTGCCTCTCTCACTTGCTCACTCTTATCTCTCTTGCTTCTCTTTCCCTTGCTTCTCTCTCTCCTCTTCCTCTCTCGCCCCTCTCTTGCTTCTCTCTCTCTCGCTCACTCCTCTTTCTTGCTCCTCTCTCTCGCTCACTCTCTCTCCTCTCGCTCGCTCTCTCTCTCCTCTTTCTGTTCTTTCTCCTCTCTCCTCTGTCACACTCCTCTCTTTCTCCCTCGCTCGCTCTCTGTATACAAAACAAATATTGCCTTTGCCACTGCTGATCTCAGAGATCCTACAAGACTTGCTGAATCAGTTCGCAGTAGTTTTGAATGCTGTATTTTGAATTGTTCTCACCTTTTGCATATTTATCCAATAATATCTGACCAAATGCCACCATATATCACACCCCCAATCTCATTTTACCAAACTGGGAAAATCTGCTTTTAGCTCCAGAGCACCAAGCTGGAATTTACTACAGGATACTGGAAAGCTTAAGGCTCTCAAAACTCTTTAACATCTAACCACCTCCACCCAGCCTGGAAGGTTTATTTAGTTTGATCTAAAATAACTGTGATTTATTTATATTGTTTTTATTTTATTCAGTCACTGTATTTGGTTGTCAGAGATTGTCTTATTTAATAGTCTTAGATTCTAATTTGTTTATTTATACTTCTTGCTTAACATTTTTGTATTTATTTCTGTTTTTGCATTTGATTGTTTTCTTTTTAGCTTTGTTTTGATCTGTTGGTAAAGTTTTAAGATGATTAAATTTCGTTGTAATTTTTTCAGTCCATTTTTCACTGTAGATGTAAAGTGTAGATGAGGGTCATCCTCAATGTCTCTCTGAGTGTAAATAAAATGGTTTAATTGATTTAATTTAATTTCTATTGTTAAACTAGTGGTTATGTTAACACCATAAATGTGTCCTGACCTCTTCTACCTTACCCTACGAGATCTTCTGTGACTCCTCACCCTTAGGAAAAGACCCAGGCTCAGCTAATCATCGTGGACCGAGGCTTTGACCCTGTGAGCCCAATCCTTCACGAGCTGACCTACCAGGCCATGGCTTACGACCTCATCCCCATCAAGAATGAAACCTACAAGTAAAACAGTTTTCTCAACAGTGTTACAACATCTGACAACACCGGGTAAAAATAAACATGGACATGGTAAAATTAACTGTGTTTTATTTGCCAGGTTCAAAGGGAAGGACGGTTCGGAGAAAGAAGCTCTGCTGAATGAATGTGATGAGCTTTGGGTCAGACTAAGACATCTTCACATCGCTGAGGTCACCGAGTGAGTAACTCACCTCAGCTTAAAGCCGTTCCACAGTGAAACAGGAACATGAAAACATGCTTACTGTATACGGTTCACTCAGTTAGTCTTTGCAGAATACCTCCAGTTTGTTCTTTCAGTTTAGATAGATGGATGGAAACTTTATTTATCCCCAAGGGGAAATTCAGATATCCAGTAGCTCATTCATAAATAAAGTAATTAAAATAGATAATACTAAAAATCTCTAATCTATAACTAATAAGTAAAAAGTAGGATTAAAAAAAATCGGATAAATAAAGTTTACAATGCTGTGTTAGGGCCAGCAGGGCTAATGCTAACGCTCTTCTGCCAAACTTTACATATTGTATTCCTCACTTTAAACCCTGACTGTCCGAAATTCGCGGGGGGTTACTTTCCAAGAGCGAATTATTGAAAAAAAAAAAAAACAGAATTTGTGATGTGGTACAAATATATGCCTATAAATGCCTATTTTTATAGTGTAAACCCTAAATATGCCCCCAAATATGCTCCCAAAACACTCGTTTTAAACTCAGCTTAATATGTTACCCTTAAAGAAAATGTAAAGATAACTCTGTATCTGTACTGTACAGTTTACACTGAACTCCTGCTGTGCTAGAATGTGAATACCGATGTTACCCCTATATAGACTGTACTGTAATTAATGCACGGGCGTTTTCTTTGGTATAAGCAGGTAAATACAGTAATAAATTCATTTAATTTTCAGTAATAAAAATACATTAAAATATATGGGTAATCACCAATAATGAATGATATTGATTGAAGACGAGGATTTACTGTTCATCGGTTATTCAGGTGCTTCAGGAGTCGTCGTACTGTAGAGACCCGCCAGTTAAAGCAGACACTGGACAGCGACTGGGCAGCTTCTTTTTATTAAATTTTTTTCTATAAGAGTTGAGTTGCTGTAAGGCCACAACTCGCACCGCTAAACCTCAAACCAGCACTAAACCTGCTCAGCTGTCTCACTCACTCATCGGCCACGCCCACACTTGCCTGCACGCACTCAAACTTTTTCTGGCGCTTAGGTTCCATTGCCAGAAGCCTTAGAAGGTGCAGGGCATTTGGGCAGCATAGGGTTTTAAGAAGAACAAAACGAAAAACACAAGAGCTTTGGCAGCAGCTTTGTGTCTCTCAACACTACAAAAAAATTATACTTTTATATTTTAGATGGAAATTTCGCTGAATTTATGTTAATATTTATGTTACAAAATGAGTAAATGATCTTTTTCTTTATAATTTAGCACTAAAGTGTGTAAAAAAAATACTATATACAGCCACAAAAATAGCAAAAGAAAAACGCTAATTTCCGCAAATTTGCAGGGGTTTCTGCAACAATTATTAGTTCGGTTCTAAGGAAAAATTCTCGAATGACTGAAGCCGCGAACTCTGAACCACGGGGTTTACTGTACTCAATCATTTGTATTAGTTATTGAGTAACAGGCCTTAAGGTTAGTAGGGTTCTAGAGGTTAATGCTACTCCTACTAATAATATGAATAATGTTTTGTTGTTGTTTCTTTCTGTTCATTTTCAGGCAAATCCCTAAACTGGTGAAAGAGATTTCGGCCAATAAGAAGCAGCCAGAGGGGAAGGTGCGACACCTCTCTCCCCACC
>JBBPCX010067466.1:0-13218 GCA_037974365.1 Hydrocynus forskahlii | reverse complement strand
GGAGAGAGAGGGAGGGGGGGAGGGAGAGAGAGAGAGGAGGGGTGGTGGGGGTGGTGGAGGGGAGGTTGGTTGGAGAAAGAGAAGGGGAAACGGAGCATATAAGGCAAAACTGGATGTGAGATCCGAGGCGAGACGTCAAATGCCTTGAAAGCAGCAGGAGCTGATGAGTTCCTCCTCACGCGCAATTGGCATTCGTCTCGTGTTTCCAGAAGAGGGACGTGGTGGACGCTGACCAGCATCCAGGGCAGGTTTGACGTCGTCTATTTTGAAGAATGGAGGGACGGGACCGTGGCCTTTAGGGAGCGCCACGGACGGATGAAAACAAAACAAAACAAAAAAAAAAACGCTTTCGTGGATTGCCATTCTCGCGCCTGTCCAAAACGAGGCAGCAGATTTGAACACGCTGCACGCAAGACCAGCCTGAAGCACCGGAACGGAGTGAGAGCAATTGCACTACTTGGCACGGGCTCGTTTGACAGGTTGGTAGTTTTTTTTTTTTTTCATCAGACTTTGGAAACATTTCGTTCCTTTCCACGCGATCTTTAAAGACTGAACTACCTTCGCGAACCAGTGGTGTCCATTCTGAAGTGCAGCGTGGGTCTATTTGCGTGGATGTTTGACGTATTGGACTGGAGGAAACATGCTCAATATGCAGTGTTGTATGTGTTTTATCATAGAGTGTTTTATACGGGAGATATTAGAATTTAGCCTAATATCAAATCATTAGAAAAAGGTCGAATGCAACAATGAAAAGTGTGGAGGCTTCAGTGCACAGCAATATGGAGCGATGCCAGCATTGTGAAATATAGTCCACATGGATTAGAGAGAGAGGGAGAGGAGTCAATAAAGGAATGAGGGAGAGGGAGAGGGAGAGAGAGAGAGAGAAACAGAGTAGAGAGTGAAGACAGGGATGGAGGACAGTGTGACAAGAGACACAGAGAGTGAATAAATGAAGGAAGCAGAGAGAGAAAGGGAAAGAGATAAATAAAGGAATTAGAGAGTAAAAAAGAGTGAAGAAGAAGGGATAGAAGACAGGGACGGAGCACAGTGGTATAAAAGATTGAAGAAAAGAAATAAAAGATGAAAATAAAGAAAAATGAAGGAGAAAGCGATGGCATGAAAGAAAGGAAATGAAGATAAAATGGATGAAAAATATATGCACTGATGGATTAGAGTTAAGAGAGAGAGTGAGAGAGACAGGAATGGAAGAGAGAGTAAAGAAAGAGAAAGAATAAAGAGGAGACAGATGGAAAAAAGATGGCATAGGAGAGCCAAGGATGGAGGAGAGAGTGGTGAAAAAGAATGAGTGAAGGGAAAGAAAAGAGACAGGGATGGATAAGAGAGAGAGGGGGGCAGAGGAAAGGGAATTAATAAAGAAATGATTGGAGAGAGCAAGAGAAGAAGAAGAAAAAAGGTAAAAGGTGTAGAGGATGGTGTGATGACAGAGTCAGAGAAAGACAGAGAGAGACGGAGTAGTGAAAATAAAGAAAGAAAGAAGAAGGAAGATGGAAAGAAGAAGGAAAAGAATGCTGGAAAAGATAAACAGGAATAGAGGAGAGAGTGAGTGGGGCAAAAGGTCAAAAAGAGGGATGAAATGAATGAGATTGAATGAAGAAACGAAGAAAGAGAGTTAAGATAGAAGGGATGATGATGGTGAAGGGATGGGGAGAGAAGAAGGAAATGGGAATGAATGAATGAGTGAAACAGAGAAAGAGAGAAAGCAAGAGTAAGGAATAAGGAAGATGGAAAACAGATAGGAAGGACTAAAGGAAGGAGAGAGAGGGACTAGAGTAAAGACAGAGAGAGAGAGAGAAAGGACAGAGAGAGAGAGGGAGAAAAAAGAGAGAGACAGAGCAGTGAAATTAAAGAAAGAAAGCAGAAGGAAGATGGAAAGAAGAAGGAAAATAATGCTGGAAAAGAGAAACATTGAATGGAGGAGAGTAAGTGGGGGGAAAGAAGAGAAAGAGGGATGAGATGAATGTGATGAATGAGGGAATGAAGAAAGGAGAGAGTTAAGAAAGACAGAGAGAGGGATGGGGAGAGAAGAAATTAGAATGCATGACGAAATGACAGTGAGAGAAAGAGAGAAAGTGAGAGTAAGGAGTAAGGGAGATGGAAAACAGATCGAGGCAGAGAAGAGAGAGTGGTGAAAAGAGTGAGACTGATTGAAGGACTAAAGGAAGGAGAGAGAAGGACTAGAGTATGGATGGACAGAGAGAGAGAGAGAGAGAGAAGTGAAGCAGAGGGCAGAGGGATTACTGTGTCCATTTGTTCCGTACAGAGCAGCCTGCTTCCAGATGGATGAATGCTGACAGAGAGTGTGTTGGTGCGACTCTCAGTGGTGGCCTCTCAACGAGAGTCCATTTTTTTCTGAAGGATTTGGCACCCAGGCCACTCCATCCGTTTCATTAGACTCTGAGAAGAGGAGAGGTGCTTCGAGCTCCTGGGGGTCTGCAAGAATACCCACATTTGGAGAGTGCTGTTAAAAGGGAATTTAATAAAAAATCTCTGCATAATTTAATTGTTGAGATTCAAGAGAACAAAGTCATTCAGAGTGGTTTGAAACTTGCTTTTTAAAGTGATGGTGGCGAGAACCAGGTGTCCTATTGTGTACCCTAACCATATACTTACTGTCAAAAAAGACTAGTGTACTTCCCTGTGTCTTTTGAGGTTTTATATGTGAGGTTAACAGTAATAAAACAATGGTAAATCTACATTTTAGGCCAAAAACGTAGCTCCAAACTGTCATGAAACAGTGTCTCAGGCCTCAGGCAGCATATCTGTAAATTATTTCCTACAGTCATTTTCTATAAGAGGCATTAAGATCTTCAGCCCTCTGGTTCCTATCACCTATGCTGTAAATGAGTCTAATTTGGTAAGTTTCTCTAGAACAGAGCAGTTCCCATTATACCACCCTGAATGAATTTGTTTACTTAACTCTTCAATTATAAGTTTTGAAAGATCAGTGGAATCAGTGGGATTCTCCTTTGGTGTCAAATGATATTTATTTTGTATGTGTCCATATACCAAGCAACCCTAACTTGAAAACCACTAAGAGGTGAAATGAATAAGATTGATTATCTCATTATATGGACACCTGTTGGACTTGTGGGTCCGATCCCTGTCTTGTGGGGATTCTCGGTCTAAAAAAGTGGTCCAAGTAAGGACAATTGGAGAAATGACTACAGGGTCATGGATAACCAAGCCTCACTGGTGTGGAAATGAAGGCCGGTCTGTCTGGTCAGATCCCACAGAAGAGCTATCGGAGCTCAGATTGCTAAAAAAGTTAATGCTGGCTATGATAGAAAGGTGTCAGTAAACGCAATGCACTGGAGCAGCTGGTGGCCTAGTGGTTTGGAAGTTTGCCCTGAGGTCAGAAGGTTGTGGGTTCGAATCACTGGACTGCTCGTGGCACCACTGAGGTTCCCTTGAGCAAGGTACCGTTCCCACACACTGCTCCGTGGGCGCCCCTCATTGGTGGCAGCCCCCTGCTTCACTTGGTGAATGGGTTAAATGGGTTAAATACGGAGAAAGAATTTCACACTGTGTGCTGTGGTGTGTTAATGCGAGACTATGAGGGGCCACTTTACTTGATTCTGTATGGGCTATGCAGCCACAGACCAGTCAGAGTGCCCATTCTGACCCATGTCCACCTCCAAGAGCATCAGAACTAAACCACAGAGTAAAGAAAGGGTCTGATGAAGTTTTCTTTTACATCAAGGTGACAGCTGGGTGTGTGTGCATCGTTTAGGCAGGTGGTTTTAATGTTATGGCTGATAGCTGTATTTGTTGTTGCTGTGCAATTGGGGTAACGTTACCATCTGGTGTTATTTCTGAATGCCTGGTTTTAATTCAGTAACATAACTCACTGATTTAAACTGGGCACACAATCTAAACTACAACCTGAATTTGTTAGTGTGAATGGAGTTTTTAATCTTACTCTGGAACGTTGCTGAAAACAGTTGCTGTTTGTGGGCAGAACATCGGTAGGCCAATTCTGATTAATGTTGGCAAAGTTTTAGTTTGTTAATTAAACAACTCCCTCCATTCTTTTGAAGATTCAGCAAAACGTCTGTGACCCAGAAAAAAAGCCAGAAAAAAATCAGATACAATTTTTAACCCCAGATGTAGTCGATCATCCAGGACAGGTATGGAGTCCAAATTTTACTTCTTTACTATAAAACAATCACTATGAGTCTCACTCGTCCAAAAACCCTGGGTCAAAAATGACCCAAATCTTTTTTGTGAATGCATCCCTAACACTTCTTTCAACCATCTCTTCATTAGGGTGGTGCAGACTTGTGGATGTGGTTTAAGACAGAGAATGACTTAGACATCACCAGAGCTGGAGAGGACAGATCTTGGATCTGTGTTAATGACCATCGTTGACACAAAACTTATTCCTAATCAGCATCCTACTCCAAAAAACAGACCCTGTCGTCTGCGGCCCACAGCATTTGGCTGCACAGTTAGTTAGTCACATCCCTTCATCACCTGCTGCTATCTCATTTTACTTCATTTCATTTCCTTACATTTGATTTGATTTTCTTGCATTCATCATATTTTTATGGCACAAACACCAGCTCACTTTAATAAACCATTTACACCACTGATCTGTAATTATATATTTTATAGTTTTGTCATTCTGTGGCACTATTGTTATTGTCTTTTTGAAAAAAATCTCCGCTGTCTTACCTTTATTCTGAGCACTGAGCATGCTCATGACAAAAGGGATAAATAAAGTTCTCTCATCTTATCTTCTTATCTTATCTTTTCATACCTTAGTACATATTTGTTCATTTTTATGGCTCACAGTAAATCGTACTAAACCACATCCACAAGGCTCTCTAATGACGGCCGAAATGAGGTCCAGTTCTGAACTAAAAGAAAAATAGACTCCTGTGTCTGGTAAACTGGGCTGTAATGAACTATTCCTTTAATATCTTGGTAAGTATAATGGACATGAAAGAAGTTTATGAGGAGCATAACTTGATTTTAGTCCTCCGTAACTTATTTCCAGCTAATGTCTGAAAGCTCAAGCAACATATTGGAAATACTGAACACACTCAGGGCCTGTGGAGTGTATTGGATGTCTGTTTGATGGCCTGTCAGTGGTGGATCCGAGGTGCGTGTAATAACTCTGGCATTATGTGACATATGGAATGGATTATCTTTGTGAACAGTATCGACTGCAGTGAGCTGGGCTCCACAGGTCATTGTGGGGAGATGCTGCGTGCCTGACTCCTCCAGCGCAGCAGCAGTAGCAGCAGTGGTGGAAAGTTCGGCTTGGCTGGAGCGCAGGGCTGGGGTGTCACAGCCAGCTGGATGTGCGAGGAATAAAACAGAGGGCGATCGATCCGTTCAGCAAGCGCAAGCACACCGCCCAAGTGGAGATACATCCACATCCTCTTGGGCTGCTGCTGATGATGTAATGGTTCAGAACCCGCTTCGGCCAGCTTCTCGAATTGGCTAGGAGTGTGTGTGTATGTGTGTTTGCTGGTGTCCCGGCTTTGTACAGGCCAGCTGACCCACAGGGCCAGCAACAAACCCTCTGGAAAGTGCTTTTACCAAAAACTGCACGTTTCATTTTGCCAACAACTGCAACCAAACCGCTTCCTTTAAGTGGAAATCGGGTTTTCACATCACTGTGGAACCAATCAGGGATAGAATTGCTATGTTTCAGCCATGGCGTATGGTTTTCAAGCATGAACAGCCTGTTTATGGTCCTGCCACAGGTTCAAGTCAGGCTTTTAACCAGGCCACTCCAAAATCAATGAACTAGCTATTGTACTTCCGATCGTTGTCTTGTTGTGTAATTCAAATGCGCCTTAGCTTCAGATCACGGACTGATGACTGGACATCCTCATGCAAAACATTTTGGTTGTGGTTCCATCAAGTACAGCACATCATCCCGAGCCCTGAAGCAGCAATGCAGTCCCACACCGTCACACTGCCATCGCCATGTTTGACAGTTGGCTTGATGTTCTTATTGCCCCTCTGACTACTGTCTTCCCAAACGTTCCTCTTTTGACTTATCAGACCACACAAAAATCAAGGTGTTTTTGACAAAATCAGACAAAATCAGACCTTTATGTGCCTCTTGGATGGCAGTGGAAATGAAACATGAAATTTGGCAAAATGTGCAAAAAATATGTCACTTTTCATATTTTATGATAATTTTGTATTTGTTTCTGGTAAGTTAAGGTCAGCAAACAAAAACAGTGTGCACAAGAAGAGTGCACAAATTAAATTTTATTCCCTGTTAAGCTATTTTCATTTGGAAAATCAACCAAATCATCTACTGAATGGCACCAGCCAGTTTGTGAGTGCCCAGAGGCCCATGAAGCTGGACACTATCTTTTTTGAGCTGCTGCTCACACAGCATTGTAGGGCAGCTGAACACATTTAGAGGAGAGTGCTGACTGCCCAATTCAGAGTGCGTGGACTGGCAGATGGCCAGGACTGGCCAGCAGCATTGTAGACGGACAGGAGAGAGAAACTAAGCCGTTCCTTTCCACCCCGAGAATAACAGAGCCAATTTGTGCTTGCTTAGGCTCCCAGCAATGGGCAGATGTGGCGTCACTGGGATTTGAACTCGCGTCCCGGTGCCTGGGTTGCATAAGATTTAAAAACAAATCCCTGTCAGGAAATATCAGGATGTCCCAGCAGCGTCAAGAATAATTAAATAAATAAACTGCAGAAAAACTGGAAGATAACTTTTGCATGTTTTCCCATTGTCGTGGGAATGTTCTTTCTACGCAAAGACACGCAGTAACATACACACGCCCGTGAAACACACATACTTACACAGTCAGCCTGTCAGAGGAAGCCTTTTGTCAGCATTTTCCTCCGTGTTCAGTTTTATGATTATTATTATTTTTTTTTTGCCCTGCTCTCGTTTGGGTGCTCTGTTCTGCATTCTGTTCTGTTCTTTTCTTTTCTGCCCAATTACAGCTGACCTTGATTCACAGACACGCAATGATCTTTGCCTGTAAATTCCATCTTTCTTCTCTGTTTCAGCACAAAACCCTGCATTAGTGTCAGCGAGGCCTGGCCTGAACACGACTGCAGTGGAAAAAAAAATTGTCATCTTGTTTGTATTGATTGAATAGCGTTAGTTCAAGCTGTACACACTCTCAAGATAATCTGTTAATTATCTACACACTTCTTTTGGGTTAGTTTTGTTCAGACCAAGCACATTTCTACATAATTGGAGCACTTTGAATATATTGTACTGATTATGTTTATCATCTTATGGTACATCTCTATATTTATTTTTTCCCCATTTGTGTGGGTTTATGTAGAAAAGCAGCCATATTTCGCTTTCCTTATCGCTTAGAATTAAACAGACTGTTTTTGTTTCTGCTGTATACAAATGACTGTTCTGATTGACTGTGTTGCACTGTGCCTCATGTAAAAAGCAATCCAGGATGAAACACTCCTCATAACCTCAGCATTAATGGGTGGGGCTGAACCACTGTATGCTGAATAATTGTATATCCCATTTGTAACCTCACTAAAATGATGCATTAAAAACACAGAAATCCTGATTTCCAATATGGACCATATGTATGGCTACATTTTCTGCATCTACTGCATTTTAAAAGCCATTGAAAATTCAGTTTTCCACAATATGTGCCCAAAGTCAGTAAGAGAAAATGTGTTATCCTTACTGTTGTTTTTAACACATCTATTTTGAGAGTGCAGTTACAAGAGGCAGTGGGATGGATGCTGGACTTTTGAAGTCAAGCCAAGTCTAGCTTTATTGTCATTCCTCTCATCACAGGCGGGTGCTGAGCAGGGAATGAAATATAGTTCCCCAGAGCCACAATGCTACATTTAACACAGGAACAACAGGCCGCTAGACCACAGACCCCTGCAGGTTTGATGCCATTCTATAGTCGGAATTCAAGCCAAAATGAATGACGTTTTGGAGAATTGTCACTATCATGCCCGATTGTTCCAGAATCCCAAGGTTTGTACGTTTAATCCTGTGCACATACTTAAAAGACAGCTATGTTTATGCAGCCTGAAACAAAACAGGTTAAAATAGCAATATCACAAAAATGGTGCATGGTCATTATTTTAGAATGTGCATGATGTAATAGACACAAGCTGTTTTTCACTGGATTCTCTGAAATACGAGGTGTTAAGATATCACAAAATATGGCAACCTTGCAATTTACAAAAACTACAGAAATTGATGTAAAAATTTGAGTCACACATTAAGCAAACAATATTCAGAGACAAAATATGTGTGGGAAAGGACAATTTCCATTTTTAAATTTCTTGAAATAAGCAAAATAACTAAAAAGCAGAAGTATTTAGATCAGAAAAGAACAAATATTTGTTACTTTCTTTTATTATTGTATTATGTTCTGAAGTACAAAGTGGTAAAAAATGGCAATAAATGACACTTTGACAGCGGTAAAGTACAGTTTAAGGAACTAGCATTGGGAGATAATAGTGCTGAAACTGAATAGCAGACCTTGTATGCAATATCATTTCATGCACAGGAATATACATTTGCTTGTAGCACATATGTTTATTATTGCTAGATGTTATTCCATTTATTGTGAAGGATGACATTCTGGGGAAAAAGTAGAAAATGCATATTTGTTTACCTTTGTTAATTTAAAAAATAACACACTAAATCTTAGCAATTTACAGAAAATGTTTGAAAAATGAGAGTCATACATGAAGCCAAAAACTAAGGCAAGACAAAATATCTGAGTGAGCAATATTTCCTTGCTAAGATTTCTTGAAATAAGCAAAAAAGCCAAAAAGCAAAAACATTTAGATCAGAAGGGAAACAAGATTCAATTGCTAATTTCTTTTATTATTACATCATGTTCACCATTTGAGTACCTTAGCAGCCATAAAATGTCATATTTTTATTAATCCCTGGCCTACAAAATGCCCTCTTATATAATTTTAAGTATTATGTGAATCACCAGACAACTGTTATATTTATTGGGCAATTAAGTCACAGTGAAATGGTTTTGAAAGCAGTTAATGAGTGCATTTAAAATAAAAGTCTAGAATTTGACTCTGCATCACAATACAACCAATTAATAGGGTGTCAGACATTTTCTTTCCTTGTTATAAAGCAATAAAATGTATATATATATATATATTCTTATTTCACTTATTTTTAAGAAATCTTACCACAAACATTTTGCCCACCCAGTTTTTTTTTTTTTTTTTTACATAAGCTCTTACACCTCACTTTCAGTACATTTTCTCTAGTTCTTGCATTTTGCAGTGGATTCATTTTACCCACAGAAACCATTACTGAAAGAGACCAAACAGTGAGGCACAAAGACACAAATATTTGTTTCAAAAGGCAGGATTTTATTACCCAAAATAATAACCAGACCCATAAAAGAGATCAACCAAAGCAAACTTGATTCAAAACAAAGACATTTGACATGACTTTAACTAAACAAAACTGACCTCCAACAAAGAAACAAAGGGGAACAGATACAGCTCTGGGAAAAATAAGAGAGCACGGCAAAAATGTTCAGTTTCTCAGGTTTTATCTTTTATAGGTGCAAATGAACAGCTTTGCCTCCAGACTTACAGATAAAAATATTGTTCTTTAAAGCATCATTTTTAAAGAAATCACAAAACATCAAACTAAGAGAAATGACGCAGCATCTACAGAACTTGAATTATTCAAAGAAAACAAATCTCTCGTTCATTCTTAAACAAAATGGCAATAATCACCTTTAATGAACTTCTGGTAGTGTTTTACCATCCAACTGGTCTCACTGTGAGAGGAGAGTGTCGATTACAGCAGTGTTTTTATACTTTTCCTCATTAAATAAGATGCGATTCAGGTGATCTCTGATCAGTCCCTCATAAAGCAGAATGAGGTGCTTGTGTAGGAATTTAACAGAAACTGGCAGGGAATGGTTTCACACTCATTGAGACGCTGATTTCAAAATAAATTGTGGTGGTCTTTTATTTATTTCCAGAGCTGTATATAGTCCAGGACTATAGGCTTAATCCTTGTGTGGAAAATGGTCTGGATTATTTTCTTTCTTCCCCTATAAGGCATTTGTGCTGCACTTTAATGAATGACGCCATAAATAAATCTGAGTAAAACTTTACTGAAAGGTGGCGTTCATAGTGCTACATGACATCCAAATGCACTATGAACTATGCAATTTGGCGGAAAATGTCACGACTGTAACCTAATAACCTCCTATGTAGGTGCTATGTCAGCTTGACATCAAAATTGACCCATCAGCCAAAGTTACCGTTGTTTATTTTGAAAATTATAATAGTTAGGTGCAGACCTTGAGTGTATGTGTATGCCTGCAATCATGCACATTTTTCCACTTAAATTCGGTATGTATCCATTTTCCTATGCGTGCAAGTGCATCTGCAGTGGGAGGTTATAATGAAAGACCAGCAACATTCTCTTTTTTTTCTCCTCTCGTCAGTTTTCTAGATGCATCTCCCTCGGCAGTTTAATGTCCCGTATCTCGCTGTTTCATGTCATCCACAAAGTGTGTGTTTTCAATCCTCCTGGTCCACCTCATCCCTCCTGATTGTGTGTTCGGCCTTTGCCACCCTGTAATCAGTGAACACTGTGCGCGTAATCAGAGCGCGCTCACAAACACACATGCTCAAAAACACCCCGGCATCGGAAGTCATCAAAGGCTGCTTGCAAGCACTTTGCATGTAATGAGCCACCGCATAGTTCAGCGGAGGCCAAACGCGTCGGCTCGATCCGGCGCAATGCCACCAGCCAAAACACTGTCAATGCCCAGCCTAATCCAGGCATGAGTGATCAATGAACAGGGTGGAAAGCTCTGCAGTGTCTAATCACACATCTGGGATTGGTTTACCCTAGGCCAAGTCCTTCAGCTTCTTACACAGTTATTCCCTCAGGCCATTAGACTGAACCGATCTTCCTCATGAGATTAAGTCAGGACACGGTCAATGCCTGAGGTAGAACTTGAATCTGGCCTGAACTCTGGGCCCAGATCCGAATACAGAACGAACTGTCCAAGCCCAATGATTCCAGAACCACATCATCTAGTTTTGAATCCAAATACTGCATACCCAAGCCCAACTCTATTTAAATACAAAAAAATCAAATTCACCAGTTCTGAGTTCAAAACTTTTGCCCAAAACTGACCCAAACTTGCCTACTGTGCCAGGAAAGCACAATAAAAATCATATATATATATATATATATATATATATATAAATCATATATATATATATATATATATATATATATATGTATTTATATAATATGAATCAAATGATGTCTATTACAATCAATCAGATTGCATTTTACTTTAACATATTAATTTAAGAAGCAATGCTTTTGAACAACCAAACATTTCTAATCAGGGTCGGCATTATATATTGTTCTATCACTGTGCAGTAATGATAGCATAGATAACAAAACAATTATAGCCTTTTTGTGTTTGTCCTAAAACTCCTTTACATAGAACGTGCTGCATATAATATTAAATATGTTTGTCAGAACAAATGTAATTATGTTTTTGTTTCAGTTGTTGATAGAATTTTCCTTTCGCTGCAATAAACTAAACCTTAGTACCAAATTCTGTCAACAACGCAAGTGTGCAACTCTAGCGTACCAGACTGTAAAGAGTTTTAAAGAAATGAAAACAGGAAGAGTGAAAAAAAAAAATAAAGGAAAAATGAAATCTGACATCACTGTAAGCCACATTAGCCTCGCAGCTTGTAGCTCCACTGCAAAACTAAAGTGGCGAATGTCAGACTGGTGCTTGAAATACATGTCCAAACTCAGTGTGACCCGACTGCTCATGTTGACGTTGGATAAATATTTCAAGCTCCATCCTGAGGATTTCTTCTTTAGTTTTGTACTGGAGCTTTGAGCTGTGAGGCTAACAAGGCTAACGCGGCTAACAAGTAATGGAGCCTTATAATCAATTTAATTCCTCAATCATCACACTCTTGCCACAGTCCATGTCAGTAATCTTAAACATTGGTTAAGTGTTTTTTGACATTGCATGACATACTGCTATCTGTAAAAATGGACAAAAGTAGGAATTATGTTGGAAGTCAATGTGTATTTTGTTTTAACCCCTTTTGTCTTCCTTGGTTTGGCCGAGCTGCTATATCTGTTCCCCTTTGTTTCTTTGTTGGAGGTCGGTTTTGTTCAGTCAAAATCATGTCAAATGTCTTTGTTTTGAGTGAAGTTTGCTTTGGTTGATCACTTTTATAGGTCTGGTTATTATCAGCTTAGGTCTTCGTTAACTTTTGACTTTTTTGGGGGGCAATAAAATCCTGCCTTTTGAAACAAACATTTGTGTCTTCGTGCCTCACTGTTCGGTCCCTTTCAGTAATGGTTTCTGTAGGTAAAATGAATCCAAAAATGTGTTTGTGCAAGGAATGAGTCATAAAGTAATGGTAATGATCAATAAAAATAGTATTACTATTTAATAATAGGTTATTAATACTATAATAATGCTAGTTATTAATAAAGTTCAGCAAAACATTTTATCTTCCAGCGTGCCCAGCCAGTGGAAGCTCTGCTCTCATTGCTGAGCTTCTTCTTTATTTTCCTGTTTTTATTCTCCTTAGTTTTTTATATTTAATCCTAGTTTCTAAAATCTGACACCATGCGCTACCGTTTTGTGTTAGTTTTGGTCATTTCTGTTCCGTATTTTTTGCAGAATTCCCACTTGTGGGACTAGTAAAGGTTTATCTTATCTTATTTTGTCTTATCTTAAAATGTCATAATCAAAATGATGACGTCTCTGCCACATTGCACTGTTCCCTGGATGTGGCTCTGAAGGCCCTCCGCTTGGTGTATGATGCACTACCAGAGCACAGAATGGGAGAAGAAAAGGAAGCGAGAGTGTAGAAATGAGGGGCCCAATATCATTACATTGTCTGTGCATATAGTGGGAGCGAGTCTGAGTGTTTGAGCGCCTGAACCCTATCTGAGTGTCTGAACCCTCGACCGGGACGCAGCGCCCACGAGCCTCGCCTTCACACCAGACCTGCTCTATTGGCTTTGTTTCCATGACAACGGGAGAGGCTTGGCCTAGAATGGCCGGAGGGCCGATAGGCTTCTCTCTCTCTCTGTCTCTCTCTCTCTCTGTCTCTCTCTCTGTCTCTCTCTCTGTCTCTCTCTCTCTCTGTCTCTCTCTCTGTCTCTCTCTCTCTCTCTCTCTCTCTCTCTCTCTCTCTCTCTCTCTCTCT
>JBBPCX010067465.1:0-68007 GCA_037974365.1 Hydrocynus forskahlii | reverse complement strand
CTAGATTAGACTAATCTAATCTATATATATATATAGAATAGAATTAATATATATAATAATATATATTATATATTATTTATGTATATATATATATTACATTTATGTAGAGAATATGTATTATATTTAATGTATACCATTTCCATCGTCTATCAACATTATTATAGAACACAGAGAAAAGTACCAATAAAACTAGTAAAATATATGCTGTAAAACTGTAAATCTAACATATTTCACACAGTATTTTACATTTTACCCATATATTTTAGATCACAAATTAGATCATAAATTATGTGATAAGTAGTTTTTTACACACAGATTTAAACTAACTGGTACGTCTCTGTTTATCCTAATGGTGAAGCTGATGTTCTATAATAAATGGTGGAAATGATCGACAGGCAGTTCTCACCTTTCCAGCTTAATATTAAACTAAAATCCCCAAAACCATCTTTAACACCAGCAGAAACATCAAACAGGGGTTCAGCCTCAGTGACTCACCAAACACAGACGACGGGCAGCACGGAACACCCACCCTGGACCCCCGTCAGCACAAGAGCACCCAGAGCACACGTATAAACCCACTTATACCTGATGCTCTCATACATACTGTAGATAGACACACCCCTGAGTGCACACACACACACACACACATACACAAACACACACACACACACATACATACACACACAAACATACGCCATATAAGTACACACACACCTCACCCATAATATTGATGTACTAAACAGGCTCACTTGATAACTCTGGACTGGTAAGACAGAATGTGTGTGTCTGTGTGTCTCTGTCCGCATCTTAGGTTTGCAGCTTGTGTTTAACCTGAACACACATTCCAGATCCACAAAGCTCCACTCACCTTCAGCATCTCCACACAAGGGACTCTTCTGATGGGATGCATCCGTTTCCTCCTTCTCATTTCTCCCTCTGTCTGTCTCTTCCTCTCTCTCATTCTGTGGACTGAAGGATTTACTGAGGCCAGAGAGAACGAGAGGTCAGAGACGAATGTAGGCCCTGGACCTCAAAGTCAGGAGTGATGTAGTTTCTTCAGCAAACTTGCTTCTTTACAAGGCTGATGTAGCAAACATGTAATGTAAACCTATTGTTGTATGTTGCCATATGTTGCTATATGATGAATGTTGCTATATGCTGCACCGTATTCCATGGAGAAACGTCTCATCACACTATGTACATGTATGCAGCTGCTAATGATAATAAACTAACCTTGAACCTTGAACCTACTGACACCAGATAGCATAGTGGTATCTGTGTGTCACAAGCTATATGTAGGTGAGGTCAGGGAGGTCATGACATTTGTGTAAAATTAATATAGCAAAACATTCATAATTAACTTTTGCTCACCCAGTCTGGGCTGAAATGCTCCTTATAACTTCAGCTGGGATTGGGTGGAGCTAAACTGCAGCAGGCCGAATGTGTGGTAATATGTTAAAGTGTTGGTTTATTTGACACCTTAAAAACTGTTTTTGCAGCTTGTTTTCCAGATTTGGATTGGATGGCCTGGAGGTGGACTGATGGCACATGGACAGAGGTACTCACTTATAGAGGCAAAAGGACTTCCTTTCTCCACGTACACCATTCACCTGCGGAAAGAATCAAGCAGAGAGAGGCTCGAAGTCCTGAAGTAATCTGTGTAAGAACATGCTTTGTTATTTTTTGTCATCATTTGTTTTTAAAGGAACAGTCCGGCAAAAAATCTAATTTGCTTACTGACTCCAGATGTGGCCGACCAGCTTGAGACCTGTTTGGAGTCCAAATTTTGCTCCTTTAGATTAGGACTGGCGCTACAAGGCTAATGCTGCTAACGACAGAAGGTAGTAGTCATCCAATCATTTCTGTCAAAGCACCGAAACTTCTCTCGCCCTGCTCAAACCTCATCCAGCGACTCATTAAGGCAGTGCAGACTTGTGGATGTGGTTTAGCACATAGTATGACTTACTGAGCGTTCTAAAATTGGACAAAACTTAAGAGACCACCAGGGTTGGTATTCATGAAAGCAGTTGGACATCCCTGAACTAAAACTCTCAGTGAAGATCTAGGTGCAGCTTGGAGCAGATTGAGAGAAGTTTTGTTGATTTTCACAGAAACAATTTGGGTGACTATTAATTTCTAGAGTTTTTTAGTTAACATTTGGACTACAGACATGCCTTGGCTGATCGACTACATCTGAGGTCAGTGGAAAATTGTATAAATTTGATTTATCAGACTGTACCAGACCATGGCCTAAAGGTTCTGATCACCTTGGGATCTGCTAATCAAAGGGTATTTCACACCCTGAGGAACCATTAGCATCTTCTAAACCTTCAGAGAAAGCCTAATTAGGTTTGGGTGGAAGTTCTGGGCGGAAAATGTCCACTGGCAAATAATTCATTTAGGACCAATTTATAAACAAAAAAGCCATTGTAGGCCTTCTAGAAGTCCTAGAAACATCATTGACTGTGGTAGCAAGTCCAACAGGTTTCGTCCAAAAATAGTGGAGGCTGGTCCATGCCAGGGCTCTTTAACATGAAAAGCTGCTACAAACAAGATAAATCATGATGCCGGATTACTGGTCAGAGCAAGACATCTTCAGAAAAGTGACCTTTCAATCCCTGGTGATGCTACAGTCATCCATACCCAGGAACCCAAGAAAGCACAATTGACCTTGCTCTTTCTGGGCAGGTAGGATTGTCCTCCCTGTCCCCTCAATCACTCAGTATGAGGGTAGCCAAGATGGCTGTCTGTTAACTGATGTAATAGAATAAATGTTCTCCACCAAGCATGTTGAGCTGTCCAGTGATGTTGCATAAGACGTGGTAGAGCCTCACATGACTTGATGCTCCAAGGGTTTGTGGCATCATGTGTTTGAGGGAGTCCTAGCTAGTGGGTGGAATAGGAGCTGACTAAATTGGGGAGAGAACTGTCAAAAATGAGGCAAAAAAGTAACTGTATTTATGCTTTCTTTTTAATAAAATCAATTGCAAGACTTTTACACTTTTTTGCTGTTAAAAAATGGAGATACACTGTTCAGACTGTGGATTTCCACAACTCACCAGCCCGAACGAAAGTGCTGACATTGCTGCCGGCCCTTGAGAAGTGGTGGAATCAGCATAACCTTACACACAAATAACACTGTTACAGACGTAGATGAGAGAGAGAGAGAGAAAAAGAGTGAGAGAGAGAGAGAGAGAGAGAGAGAGAGATTCAGACTTAAAGTGTGCTGCTTCGATCTGGGCACTACATTCAGGACCACCAGAGTCCAACTTGTACAGTATTAAAAAAAAAAACACTAATACAGCTTCATAAATGGTAAAAGTTTTTATCTCATAAGTAAACAAAAGTTAAATAACACCACCTTCAAAAGGTGTTATTAACTTTTTTTGGCTTTTTTTTTGGCTTTTTAACAATTCTCAATGGCAGGAAATAAGAGTAGTATCATTAAACTGACCCTAACCCTAACCCTGAACCATGTTAAAGAATATCTAAAAATCACTGAGGATCCTGCAGTTTGCATCACTATATACTTCATCAAAAGCACTTTTGCTTCTTCATTGTCAAGATTTTTAGTCCTGTCCAGTCCAGTGACATACTAACCCTGACCCCCTGCTGACCCTACAATTTAAACTACAGGTCACGTTTTTTGATTGAGAGAGTTAAACATAGTATGTAAACATTGTTTTTATTGGCGCCACTCCCATTTATCTCTGAAATCAGTGTTTTTGTGTTGTCAGCTCATTTACATATCTATTCAACCAACAGCAGTTTTGCCCCGCCCACACATGCAGAAGTTATATGGCGTGTTTCAGCTGAAGCTGTTTTTTGAATTAGGGCAGCTAAGCAGAACACACAAAGTTAGTTTATATGTATCAGTCTTTATGGCACAGCAAGCAATTCCTTAATTATAAGGCATAAAGTGGGACTGGAAGATGGTCATATAAAAATGTAATGTTCTAGTAAATAAAATCACATAAATGTCTTAAATGAAGCTCAGTAAAAGAAATGGGCCTTCTAATGCTAAATGATATTCCTATAAATATATACATAGTAAATTAAGTCTTCAGACATTACTGGAATGGCAAATATATGCAAATACATGCAAAAATGTAAATAAAACCCCCTACACACATTTTCCCACCACAAACATTCTTTAGACTGAGAGCTAAATAGTATTATTTGTAGCTAGACTCACCTTACTCACCACAGAACCACTTACCGTTCATTTAAAGTCAAAGTGAGCATTTTAAACCCACTTCAACCCTTGTTGCAAATAAATATGCTCATGCATCTGCAAGTAGCGCTGCAGTGAGAGGTTTGTTTATGCCAAATTTTGCTGCCAGGTTTCCATCACACTATTTGCAGCTCTTTGCCCTTTCAGTGTGAAGTGTCGGCTCCACATATCCACCCAGTTTACTGTAAACTGCAAACTAACCTCATTAATTAACTTGAAAGTGATGAGGGCGCTGCAGGTTTCCTTCAGGCTCGACTGGAGGTGGAGGACACAGCGTTTATGACAGGGTGGAAATGGTGGATGCTGCAAGTTCCTAATTATGAGCCTCTAAGAACAGGGTGTGTGTGGACAATATTAAAGGGACATTTGCCTCAGTAACGGATTATACGTGCACAATCTGCCCAGTGCCAAATGATGGCTGGTTAAAAGCATGCTTAAGTGTGGAGCATCTAAATGTGTTCTCTAGAGTGATGAGTCATGCTTTGCTATCTGCCAGTCTGATGAGCAAATCTGGGTTCCGTGTTTGCCAGGAGAATGTTACCTATCAGAATGCACAGTAGAGTAAAGTTTGGTGGAGGAGGCATAATGGGGTGAGGTTTTTTGTTTCAGTGAAGGGTAATGTTAAAGCTAAAGTGCATGGCTGTCTGTTAACTGATGTAATAGAATTAGTGTTCTGAAGACTTTGGAATGGGACGTCCAGCAAATTCATATAGGTTTCCACATACTTTTGGCCGTACAGTGTATATATACACACACCATGTCATGTTACCTAACAAGCTTGATTGTCTGTGAAGATGATGGGGGCTCTGCAGGCTTCCTGTACTAGACTTACAAATAGAAGGTAAAAACTGTACAGGGTCACAGTCATTTGGTACAATGATAAATACAGTTTCACCTTGAATGATATTTGTCACAATCTACCGTTCATCTAAAAAAAGGAATTTAAAGTTTAGCAGGACTTACACAAGAGTTCTTACAGCAGAATTAAGGGAATTTGGGCATAAACTTCAGTCTTCAGTGTGAAACCATATTATTTTTTAGTACCATGCACCAGAGGGCATGGAAAAATAACCTGAACCAATGACATCATGTTTCATTCTTCCCTCCCACCACTTGCTTCTGTCCTGTTCAGTTAGAGCAGAGACCCTCCCTGACCTCCCAATTTTGCATCAGTAAGTTTCAAAGACACTGTCTATAAGACTGAAGATAGACAGACAAAATTCAAGCCTCAAGATGACTAATACTGTTTTCAGCTATGCAACATCCTTTTATACACAAAAAAAACTGCAAAAATCAGAGAACATGTGGCAATCAGTGGGGTCCAAGCAAAGAAAGATTGAATGATTTGACTACTACTACAGGTGAAAGAGGACCACTTGAAGACTTTAATGATCTTGGAGGAAATTGCTTACAACTGCACAGACAAGACAAGAACAATATAAAATATACTAAATTACCATTACAAATACAACAAGAACATTCAATAAACACTCAAATACAGTAAGATGACATGGAGCAGTCGTTATCGTGCAGCTGCTGGCTTGTGCCTGCACATTTAAAGGATGTTGTAGCTTGTTATAGTGACACTAATTCCAGATCTAATTGTTTGAAACTGGGTCAGTAGCATCTACAGTTGGCAGAATACCCTGGCAGAATTTATGATTTCTTAACCATTTTTCAGAGAATATGAATGATAACACAAAAACCTTTGTGCCATTATTACAGAGCCTACAAACTTCCATTTAGGCCGGCCTTTCACACAGACATATATTAACTGCTGAATTTAATCGCCTGTTGGTTGTCATTGTTTTGCCCGAGACAAATGGAACTTTAGGAGAAATGAAAATATGTAGTAAACATCCAAATTTTTAAAACTTAATTACACAGGTCAACAGGTCAAAATCATCGGAGATAAGTTTATGTGGGGTTTGCAGTGTTTTGAATGCTGATTTCAAATCTGTGTTTAGTTTTTCTGTAGCACGTACAGTTTTTGTGATGAAGCTAGTTATATATTACATGATAATTAGCATATAACAATCATACTATAAGCGTTTTTGAAGAAACAGTGGTAGCTGACTGACACTGATCATTATATCTATGCCACAGTGTGCGCCTATCTGACTTCGCACTGAAAATATTAAAACAGTTACTTCATTGGTGCCTGCGGTTTAATAAAAATTAATTGGTGCAAGTCAATTGCAAATCTAATATTACTCATAATTCAAAAAGTTGATGGGACTGAAAAAAACTGAAAGCAGATCTGAAATCAGTATGAAAAACTGGTTTAGAAAAGTGTGTTGTGGTTTCTGATGATTTCAAAAAACGTTTTTTGTTGACCTGTGTTATCTTAAGCAGTCCTTGAAATATTGAAATTTGGCATTTTCAGCACCCCCCATGAATAAAATAATAATGCAGCTTGCCAAATTTTGTTACGTTTTATCGTTAACACTGCGAGATATTAGCTGTTAAAATGTTTTCAATTCTTATTTTCAGTAAAATAGTTGTTGTCAAGCTATTTCCCAAAAACTACCTTGTGCCTACTCCACTTCAGGGGGCGCTAGCGTGAAAGGACAAGCCCACCTTAGGCTTCATGTCTCTTATCAATCATGTGGGACATCAAGTTTCATGTGGTGCCCGCCTGTCACAACTCACTCTTGTCACTCTTCTCCATCCATTCCACCCTGCCTGCTCTCTTTTCTTCACCCCTCTTTCACACTTCCCGTTACTATGGACTGTTGACCTAAGATATTTGAACTCCTCCACCTTCACCAGCTCTACTCCCTGCATCCTCACCATTCCACTGTCCTCCCTCTCATTTTGCGTGCATCCAAAGAATGCCATAGTAATGCAGCATGATGCACTGCAAAAGATTGGCTAGTAACATTTTTGCAATTATTACTTTCAGTAAATCAGTTGTCGAGCTATTTCCCAAAAAACACTTGGATAAATCGATACTATTGGTCAGTCTCCACGTGGGTCTGTAAAATTTAGAAATTATTAACCAATGAAAAGTGTTGAAAATACTTCTACCAATCTTGATGACACAGAATTCATATATTTAGAATATACATCGTTTTTTGAGTTTCCTGAAAAATAGACATTTTGGACATATGTGGTTTTGGCCCGACAGCGACGATATGAAAGTCTTGAATGTGGCTGGAGTCACCTTTACTTCAGATCTTTGACGTTGAGGGCTGGAGGTTAAAGTAACAGAGGTTACTGCAAGAAGTCCATTGTTATGCATAATAGAAAGTGCTAGTATGCTAACTGTGGTCCACATAAATGTCATAAATAAGTCAAAGTATTTCGTTATTAAAACATCCTCTGAGAATTGACCACAGCTGGGCATCGAGGATCATATGGTTCACATTAAAAGAGTGTTTATTACAAACAAATCAAGTTTGACAGAATGGAGCATTTGGGGACATTTTTCTCATTTCTTTGGTAACTGTGTTCATGTGTGCCTATTCCCTGCACAATCAAACACAGTTTGTCATGCTGGGCAGAACAACAGGGTTTCATATGATAGCATGGTGCCGATGACAGTCAGACCGACCTCTCCACAACTCCAGAGGGCAGCAAACACTGCAGGACAAATTACCCTTCCATGAACATCTGAACGGGGACAAAAAGAGGGAGAAAGATTGTTTGTCCCTCTTCACATTATTTGTTCCTCTTCTCATGCATGGATGGTAAATGCATCCATTAGTTCTCAGCGAAACAAACATGGTTCTTCCATGGCATAAAAGATCTTTTTGACTCTGATGATCAATAAAATATTTTTTATTTACTTTCTGCGCGGCCAGGTACCAAATGGCCCAGTGGTAGGGGTTCTCTGCTCTATATAGCTGTACAGATGCAGGGTATAGTCCAGCATCAGAAGGACAATGTCTTATGCTTAATACTTCAGCAGACCAAGACCTTTTAGACAACGCCATGCTTCCTTTGTGGACACAGTTTGGTGAAGAACCTTTTTTATTCCAGCATGACTGTGCCCCAGTGCACAAAGCAAAGTCCATAAAGGCGTGGATGGTGAGTTCACTGTGGAAGAACTTTACTAGCCAGCACACAGCCCTGACCTCAACCCCATCCAACACCTTTGGAATTTATTGGAAGAAAGATTGCGAGCCAGGCCTTCTTGTCCAACATCAGTGTCTGACCTCATAAATGCTCTACAGAATAAATGGACACAAATTCCCACAGAAACTCCAAAATCTTGTGGAAAGCCTTCTAGGAAGAGTGGAAGCTGTTGTAGCTGCAAAGGGGGATCAACTCCAGATTAAAGTCTATGTATTTGAAAGCAGTGTCATTAAAGTCCCTGTTGGTGTAATGGCCAAGCTTTACAATACTTTTGTCCATACAGTGTAGGTTTTGCTAATGAAGTGGGCAGTGAGTATGTGTTGGATGGACAGTTTCCTCCTTTTCCCACACATCATGTTCATAATAGTCACATTTTCGGGGGCATGTGTTTGGTTTCATTGCTGATGGTCTGTTGGGAAACGTCCAAAAACAAAAAGGCCCAAAGCGGCAAGCATGATGAAAACTAACATAAACAAATGTCAAATCCAGAGCAAGCTGTTTCCTACTTCACCAAACATTATCTATGAATGAGCCAGGAAGTGTTAGCTCAGCCAATTTTTTTTCTCAATTTCTCTCCATTGTGGTCATGTAATTTCCCACCCACAAGTCAGGTCTCTCCCCCTAGTGGGTGGATGACATAACATATACTGGAACTGTTCATTAAATAGTCAGCCAAGAACAACTCCAGACCCTACATGTCTGATTTCTGCAGTGAGGTGTGTTTCCAGTTGTGTTTCTTGGAGTCATTCTTTACGGGATTCCAGTCATTACAGTGTGAATGGACGTGGATAAATGTGGCCCAGTCTTGCAAATGGGATATTTGTGTGTGTGTGTGTGTGTGTGTGTGTGTCTGTGTGTGTGTGTGTTGTGAAATAGTGAGAAACTAGAAACAGCTTTCTTTTTCCTCCCCTCTCCTGCTATTTCTCATCCCTCTTTCTTTCTCTCTATCTTCCTCCCTCTCTCTCCCCTCCCTCTTTCTCCGAGCAGATGCTCTCGCTAATGTGCTTCAGACCAGGCTTTTAAACGTCTATGAAAATGTGTGTGTGTGTGTGTTACAGAGTCATTAACTTCTGTCATTGCACTTTCAGTGGAAGCGATTGTTCCCTTCATCACACACACACACACACACACACACACACACACACACACACACACACACAAACAGACCAAGCATCTGTATGAGGAATAAAAGAAAAAGAAAAAACCCTCTTCTGTGTTAATGATCATTTCTGCAAGCACCTCTATGGCACTGGTACATAAGTTTGTGTATTGCATTTCTACAGTGACTCCTTCAGTAAAGAGTCTGATTGGGCAATTTTCTGTTGGGCATTTTAAGAATTTAACCAGTAATTTCCAACCAACACTAAGAATAGTACCACAGTGCTTCCAGAGTTTAAAAACAAACATGATTCTATTAAATAATAAAGTGTAAAGTGTCAATTTGTCATGCAAACACACCACAGAACGGCACACAGTGTGAACAACATGACATTTATCTCTGCATTTAACCCATTCACTCTTTTAACCAGCAAAGCAGCAGGCAGCCAGGAACGCAGTGTCCGAGACACAGTGTGTGTGGATGGTGCTTTGCGCAAGTATACCCCAGTGGTGCCAGTTCCAGTCCTGGGATTCGAATCTAGGCCCCTCTGATCACAGGGGCGACTCCCTAACCATCTTAATAAATTAATTAAAAACAACAGAGGTGCATTTTTTAGTTTCTAGAAGCCTGTAGATCTTCTCTGAAGGCCTAGAAAGTCCCCACCTACGCTCTACACTACTCTGTCTGCATCATAGGTTACGGATACCATATCACATTATAAGCAAAAACGGAACATTACCAGAAAACCCTGTTGAAGCTACAGGCTCTGTGGTCTGTATGTACTTGCCTGCATTTACTTGACAGTATGTGTGTATGCGTGTGTGTGTGCATGTGTGTGTGTGTGTGTGTGTGTGTGTGTGTGGTATGCTTATAAACATATGTTTTCCTTTATCATTGTAACCAGATCCTAATTGGAATGTAATGCAGTTTGCGTGTGGTTGAACCATATCTCATTCTGCCTATTGCGTGCATGAGTGTGTGTTGACGTATACAGTGTGCGCGTTTCTAAATAGATCTATCTTAGCAGTGGTGTGTGTGTGTGTGTGTGCGCATGTGCGTGTGTGTGTGTGTGTGTGTGAAACAGTGTGTAGTGGTATTTGAGACTTGCAATCATTGTTCATTGAAAATCCCACCCAGCTCTTCTATGCCCTCTCTAAGGCTCTGTTCAGGCATGGTGGCTTGTGGGATCAAAGGTCAGGAGTTAGGCTCCTCTTCCTTGGACACTGTGTGTGTGTGTGTGTGTGTGCGTGTGTGGGTGTGTGTGTCTACACGGGTTTGACGCTTTAGTTTTGCAGTGGAGCGAATCTGAAGCAGAAACTAACAAATAACCACACTGATTAGCACTGTGCAGACGACACCACGGATGCTGCATATCACTTTTCAGACAGAATTTGTTTTGTGCTGGGAGGTGGGGCAAAGTTCATTCTTCAAAGAGCATTTTACAGTGTGGCATTAAAATAACCTGTGATTGTTTCTATGCTCTGTTTTATAACATGAGATTATGGAAATATTCTATGGAAATTTAACCAGGTGATATAAGGTGATATAATCTGGAGTTGTTTCTATGAACTGTTTCGTAACAGGATCAATACAATCTGTGACTATTATCTTGGACTGTTTTATATCATGGGAATAATGTCTATCATCTGTCTATTTATATATTTATTGGTACAGGATTCCTGGGGAGCTCCCATTAAATGACTGACAAGGCAAACCTGGATGGAACTACAAGTCTAGTCTAACCTATAAAAACTGACAAAAGTACATCCTGCTGTTTAAAGCCCTTGCACATGTTTGTACACCACATAGAAAATGCCCCCCTCAGCTCTTTATGTGAATTTCTAAACTGGTAACAGAATAAAAGTTTTTCCAAGTTCAAAGTAGTAAAAAATTAAAGAACATATTCACATTTTGTAATTTTGTTTAAAATCTACACTATATGGGTGTATTGGTTATGGGGTGTATTCCCACATCATACACACTCATACTTGATGCTATCTTCTTTTACATTTGTGACAGTAGCCTGTTAACTGGGCTGTTAGCTGTTAGCTGCAGAGCTAATGGTTCTTCAGAGGCTCATGAAGGAACTAAAAAAATTAATTTGTGCTCATTTGTACATATAAGCACCGAGCAACTGCCATGCTTCACTCGTTTGCAAGCCATGATGTCTCTAGAGGCAAAAGAGTTCTCTCACACGATAGCACTGACAGTTGGTGGAGCCAATTTTTTAGAGGAGGGGGGGCGCAATTCTCTGGGCGGGCAAAGCATGAGAATGGGGATGTAACTTTTCCCCTTACGACGACATAAGGGGAAAATTCCAGATCGGGCCACCTGAGCTGTCGTTCTCTCAAAGGCAGAGCAGGGTGATCAAAGCGCGCTTTACACCTATCGCCATTTCTAGCCACTGCAGGACCATAAGCAGGCTAGGGGAACGCATATTAATGTTAAAAAATCTCATAAAGTGAAATTTTCATGTCATGGGACCTTAAAAATTTCTCTGATATTACTGAATCAGGAATAGCCTAGTGAGGAGGGAAAAGTATGTTCCTACATTTATTATTTTCTAAATCAAATGAAACAAGCCTTCAATCTGTCAGTAATCCGCCGGTCACGGCGCGCGCACTTCCGTGTTCACTAAGCTGTACAGAGTTAAGACTGATATGTGTGTATAAATAAGGAAGCCGAAACGGATGCTTTGGCGTGAATCATTGTGTATCTTCTCTGAGGACAGTGGACTAACCTGGCCTTTTTTGAGTTTTTGATTATCCCCTAGTGACTTGCTGCAGTACAGGTAATATGAGTCTGTTAACATTGACAAAGGCTAAAAACTAACAGAAATTTGGAAGGAAAATTTATATATCAAATAATAATATATCACTTAAGATACAATATTAATTGTATTTTATTTTAGGAGAGCATCTGGCCCTCATAGTGTCTGCCGAGAAAAACTCTGGCCCTTGGACAAATGTAGTTGACGACCCCTGCTATAGAGCATTTATGAGGTCATGCACTGAGGTTAGACGGTAAGACCTGGCTCACAATTTCTATTCCAGTTCATCCCAGAGGTGCTGGATGGGGTTGAAGTCAGGGCTCTGTGCGGGCCAGGGAAGTTCTTCCTCATCCAATCAAGTGTTCATAGGCCTTACACACAGTCATGCTGGAATAGAAAAGGTTCTTCCACAAAGTTGGGACCATACTGTTGTCCAAAATGTCTTGGTATCATATATATACAGGTTGTGGCGAGCGGTGAGAGAGAAGAAAAGAACACACTTGTTTCTCAAGCAAGACTGTTTTTATTTGTCAGCTTCACAGCCTTCAAGCACCGGCTTTCAGAGAAGGTGTACTGTACCCGCAACTGGTGTAGCTTAAAACACACCTTCCACACACCCCTCTCTTCTCGTCTCTCACTACCCTCCGGTCCACAACACTCCCGAGGATCGTGACAGACGAGAAGCGCTCAACCCCCTCAAAATAACACAAAATAAAAACACATTGACACACATAATCACAACAACACACATCACACCGTTCTACTACCCCTCTAATGTCCCCCAAAAACACATTAAACTGTCAACTGGCCACTCTCACTGGTCCGCATATATATATACACATTGTGACCAGCCGGCATATATATATATATATATATATATATATATATGTATACACATTAAACTGTCAACTGGCCACTCTCACTGGTCCGCAGAGGCTCATGGGAGCCAGTGTGACTAACAATGTGTATATATATATATAGATTAGTTATATATATATTAGTTAAACGACTGTCCTCTAGCGGTGGTCTGTCTCATTGCAGGTCCGGAATGAAGACTGATGGTGCTGAACTTACAAAGAGACAAAAAACACTAAAAAGAAAATCGAGGAAGAGTGGGAGAGGCGTAAGAAGAGAAGGAGAAAGAGGAACAGGAGAGAGCGAGAAAGATAGAAAGAGACAAAGTGAAAGAAAAGAGAGTGAGAGAGTCGGACAGAGAAAAAAGTAAAGAGAGGCAGAGAGTGAGACAGAGAGACAGAGATGGAGAAAAAGACAGAGAGAGAGGGACCGAGACGGGGAGGGACAAATGCCGTAAAAAAGATAGACTGTGAGAGACAGAGAGAGAGAGAGACAGCTAGAGAGAAAGAGAGACAGTGTGTGGGAGACGGAGAGAGAGAGAGAGACAGAGAGACACAGAAAGAGACGGAGATAGAGAAAGAGACGGAGACAGAGACAGAGAGAGAGAGATAGAGACAGTGTGTGAGAGACAGAGAGGGAGACAGAGAGACAGAGAGAGCGCGAGATAGACAGAGATACAGAGACAGAAAGAGAGACAAAAAGAGACAGAGTGAGAGAGAGAGACATAGCGAGAAAGAAAGAGAGAAGCAGAAAGAGAGAGAGAGAGAGAGAGGAGTGGCCGACGCTTGGTTCCTGTGCTCCTCCTCCGTGAGCGCGCTGTTACGGGAACATTCACTCTCAGTGTTGCTCTCTCTCTGTCATTTGGAGAGTCTCTCTCTCGTCTGTGAGTGGTGACCCCGCAGGGATGCTCGCTCTACTGCCCACCGAGTGACCTCTGTCCCCCTGCCCGAGATCGAGGAGTGAGTTTTGGACGCTGAGGGGCTGCAGAGGGTTTCAGACATGCTCACCGCTGCACTGACCCTCATCCTTGGAGCGGTGAGTCCATCCACAAACTTTCTCCAGAAGCTCAGAGACCCCAGACAGTGGAGGCTTCCCTGACAGACCACCGGAGCGAGCTGGGCTAAGGGGGGATTGCTCGGAGCAGGGTGGGCGGCAACGGGTCAAGGAATTTGATGCTTATAATTTTCATAGACAGTTATTGACGAGAGAATATGAACAACCAGAACAACATATATTTATAATAATTATAGCATAATAATAATATTAGTAATGCACTACAACAACAGCTACTACTACTAGCTACTACTACTACTGCTACTACTACCACTGCTTCTACTACTACTACTACTACTACTAAATAATAAGAAAATACTTGCTGGAACAACATATAACAACAAATAATAGTATTATTTTCTCTATTGGGATGTCATATTTCATTAATAATTATTATTAAAAATATTAGTTGCTTTGCTGCTAATACTACTACTAATTAATAATAATAATAATAATAATAATACTTACTGGAACAACATAAAACAACAAATAATAACGATGTTTTCTATAATGTGATATCATATCGTTTCGTTGTTAATAATTATTATAAATAATATTGATACAGTGTTGCTTTGTTAATAATGATAATAATAATACTACTACTACTAATAATTGCAGGAACAACATATAACGATAACTAATAATATAGATTTTCATATCATTTAATTATTAATAATTAATAGAGATAAATATTAATACGTTGTTTTGTTAACAATGATAATGGTAGTAGCAGCCACAGTAGCAGTAGCAGTAATAATAGTAATAGTAATAATGATAATAATAATAATAATAATAATAATAATAAGAAGAAGAAGAAGAAGAAGAAGAAGAAAATACTTACTGGAACAATACACAACAAATAATGTTGTTTTCTATATTTTGGTCAGATCATGTCATCATTAATCTTTATTATAAATAATTATATACATATTGCTTTGTTAATAATAATAATCATAATAATAATAATAATAATAACAATAACAATAATAATAATGTTAATATGTGAATAGTAATAATAAATATGTGAAGTATGGAATGTTTAACAGTAAGTAAATGAGCTAATTGGAACAAATGAAAATGAGGTAAGGATATGTAAATGAGATGAATGTAAATGGGATGTAAATGAGCAGATGGGTCTCCTAGACCAGTGAGAAGAGACTTTGAATTAATGGACATGCAAAAAACTCAGATCCTAAGTGAACGAATGATTTGTGTTTTTCACGGGAGTCTGCTGTGAGTCTGTTTGCTGTTTGGTCAGTAAGTCCACTGTTGGTCAGTGCTTGCTCTTTGTGATTGAATTTACTCAGTAATTCTTCTGTTGATTAGATATTCTGCTGCTGGTTGGTCATTCTGCTGTTGGTCAGGGTTAGTAATTCTGCTACTTATCAGGAAGTCTGTCATGGTCAGTAGTTTGAATGTACCCAGTAATTCTGCTGTTGACCAGTAAATGGACAGTAATTCAGCTGGTGGACAGTTATTCTGCTTTGAGTCAATGTCCTTGATATTGGTCACTGAGTCTGGTGTTGTTCAGTAGTTCTGCCGGCAGTCAGTTAGTCTGCTGTTGTCAATAGTTTGCTGGTGAGCTTGCTGTGGGTCTGCAATTCCGCCGGTCATCAGGCCATATAATTTGCGAAGCAGAGGACTGTAATACACAATGGTTTCAATATATGATATGCAAATAAGCAGAACTTTAAAATTTGCAATATTCAAATCAGAAGAAGGTGGAGGCCCTAAGTGGTCACTGTGGGCCACAGCTTCTAGACAAAGTTTTTGTTGGCGGTCATTAGGCTCATTTCCACTGATAGCACATCTTGAAGCACTTCGGTTCCATTTCTTTGACGCGTCCATTTGTTTAAAATGGACATTGCGCTCATCCATCTACTCCTGCTCTCTGGCAGTCACTGTAGCCGTGGTGACGCCCTTCTCAGTTACACTGGGGGCGAGTGGGCAGCAAGGGTAAAAAGATACTCACGTCACTGTCCATTACAGCCAGGCCACGCACCAGCTCTGTTTGTGTGGCTCACCTGATCCGGCTAACTGAGGCTGACTAGCCCAGCATTTTATAGAACCCATAGCATCAGAAATCTGGTCCCCACCCATTTTTTTGAGAAGTTTGGACTCTCCCCAGTCCATATCATCAATGGAAACCAAACTGTCAGTTTTGAAGTTATTGTTTTTGTGATATCACAAACGTTATAAGCAGTATTTTGACCTGGACTTTTTGATGATGCAAATTTCTGCAGCCCGTGCATGTGTGAAGCTACAGCTGTGACGCAAGTGTGACCCGGTAAAGAAAGTGATGTATGAATTATATATGGTTTAAAGGTATTAAATTCGGTCATTCGGAGATATCGTAAAGGTCCCATATCCTACTTTTGTGCTTTTTATTTTCTTTCCCTAAACTCCATTTACAACGCTTATGTTTCACTGGTATTTGACAGTTTCATTGGTATTTGACTAGTTTTTTAAGCCTCAGAATCAGAATATGTTTTTGATATGGAAATGAGCTCAGATTTGGCTTGGCTGCGCTGTATTGTGCCTTGTTTGAAAAAAACAAACAAAAACAAAACAGTCCAGACATCTGTGGGCTGAATAGATGGGGATAAGTAAGGATAGTGGCCATTATGGTCTTGCATGAAAACACCACACAGTGTGAACAGTGTGAAATTCTGTCTCTATTTTTAATCCTTTCACCAAGTGAAGCAGCGGGCAGGCAGCGGTGCCGCACCCGGGGAGCAGTGTGTGGGGACGATACCTTGCTCAAGGGTACCTCAGTGTTGCCCTTGGCAGTCCTGGGATTCAAACCCACAACCTTGCGATTGCAGGGGCAACTCCCTATCCACCAGGCGACCCATATATAAATGTGTTGTTTTTTGTGACATGACAAAAAACAAAAGAGGCTGGTTTTGCACTTCTGGGACTATGAGGACTGAGGAGCATATGGAGACATTATGAAACTTTACTTGCTACAATAAACTTGAAAAAGTGAAAAATGTGGTCTTCCAAGGGCCATTTAAAAGCATTCACAAATAGTTTTAACACACGAATAAAAAGGACAACACTGATCTAATCTGATGAATATTAACATCTGATGAAGGTGACTCACTATTTGGGAAGCCCCCAGGTCACCACTACCCTTATTCATGTGTTTACAACCCAATAAATAAACTTAGTTTTAGAACGTAGTTTTGTTTGCTCCTTTAAATACACTGTTACAAAATTGCAGGGAAAACAGAAGATAAATGCTCTTTAACAGCAGCACAACAGACAGTGTGGAGTTTATTGAGCCACCTGAGCTGCTTTAATAGCCGTGATCAAATCTGATGCTCTCTCTCTCTCTCTCTCTCTCTCTCTCTCTCTCGGATGGAAGCGACTCTGGCCTGTTAGAGCTGTAATGAGGTTTGAGGCACTGGGATTATTACGTAACATCGATTTATCTGATGAATCACTTTTTTGAGGCCTTCTGACTCTTTGGCTCTGGTGTAGTCACTAACAAGCGCTGACAGGTACAGTTCAAAGAGTTAAGTGAGTTTGAATGAAAAATACCTCAGACAGAGGTTCCCACACATCTGTAAAGCCATTTTAATGAACATAACCAGATCAGCGTGTGTGTTTGAATCAGAAACGCATGTAACACATTACTACTATTTATTGCAGAATAATTATTGTTAATTGAAGAGTTATTAGGGTTCATTGTACATTTATCATTCACTACAGAGTTATTACTGTCCATTGTAGAGTTATTACTGGTCATTGCAGAGTTATTACTGTTCCCTGCAGAGTTATCATTCACTGCAGAATAATTACCATTCATTGTATAATTATTACTGTTAACCGAATAGTTATTACTGTTCATTATGGAGTTATCATTCACTGCCGAGTAATTACTGTTAATTTTTGAGTTAGTACTGTTCACTGAAGTTATTACTGTTCACTGTAAGTTATTACTGTTCATTGTATAGTAATTACCATTCACTGAAGAGTTATTACTGTTCTCTGCAGAGTTATTACTGTTCATTGTAGAGTTAGCATTCACTGCAGAGTTATTACTGTTCACTGTTGAGTTATTCCTGTTCACTGAAGAGTTATTACTGGTCGTTGTTGTTATTACTGTTATTATTGTTTGTTGTAGAGTTATTACTGTTCACTATAGAGTTATTACTGTTCACTGTAGAGTTATCATTCACTTTAGAGTTATTGCTGTTCACTGAAGAGTTATTACTGTTCATTGTAGATATTATGGTTAATTATAATTATTAATGGTTTGAACCAAGGATGAATTAAGTAACAAAAACTATTATGACAAGTCACTCGAACCTCTTGAAGAGTGTTTGTACTTGTGAAGGGTCTGTGTGCTTGTATGTTTGTGTATGTGGTTTTGTGTGTGTGTGTGTGTGTGTGTGTGTGTGTGTGTGTGTGTGTGTGTGTTGGACATCCTCCTCATTCTCTGGGCCAGACCGGCACTGCAGGATCCGCCAGTTCTGAGTAAAAGAAAAGTAAAGGAAGAGAAAGAGCTGATTTGATTAGTAAACAAACACTCTTCAAAAACAGCACAAGATAAGAACTGTTTTTTTTTAATGATGGAGTTTAATGTGACATTTACTTGCTGTTATGGTTTGAAAACATATCAACAAGTCCATACAGTTCACATAAGAAACTAAGCAGCCAAAACATCCTGTTTGGAAGTCATTAGTTTTGTGATGTCACAAAAAACAGCTTGTTTATATATACTCACATATTCAGCCTACAGCAGTTTAGCCCCGCAAATTCATGCTGAAGTAAGGAGCGTCTAAACCACACAGACTGTGTCTAGGCTTCATGTCAGCACAGCTTTGGCATCTGCAAACAGGTTTTTGGCTGCGTCAGGTTTATTTATGACCATGTGCGTGTACTAATGCGTGCATGAGAGTACACACAGAAGTGTGCAAAAATCGTAACACCTCCAGAGTGTATATGTTTTATGATTTTCCCAGTATGTTAAATAAATTGTAAATGTGCATTAAAATGTGTGTGTATGTGTGTGTGTGTGTGTTTGCATGCGCTGATGTATATATATGCATGGGTGTGGGAAAGGTGCTCTGTGTGTGTGTGTGATTGCATGCATGGAGCAGTGTGTGTGTTTCTGTGCGTGTGTGTGTGTATGTGTATGTGTGTGTTTGCTTGTGTTGATGGATATGTGTATGGCTGCATCAATTATGCTCTATGTGTGTGTGATTGCATGCTTGGAGCAGTGTGTTTGTGCGTGTGTGTGCTCGCATGTGTTGATACATATATATTTATGGGTGTATGAATGATACTCTGTGTGTGTGATTGCATGCATGGAAAAATGTGTGTGCTTGTGTGTGTGTGTGTGTGTGTGTGTGTGCGTGCGTGCGTGCGTGTGTGCGTGCGTGTGTGTGCGTGCGTGCGTGTGTGCGTGCGTGCGTGCGTGCGTGTGCGTGCGTGTGTGTGTGCGCGCGCGCGCGCGCGTGTGTGTGTGCGTGTGTGTGTGTGCGTCTATGTGTGTGCTTGAGGCTATCTGTACAGTAGCTGGTGACAGATTTATTTGGCTCAGTTGCTTAAAGGTGAAACACAGTTTCTGGATTAGGGCCTCTCTGTGCTGTCACCCTGGCATATAAAAGCACTTACTTGTCTCTTTCACACACAACAAAAGAAGAGCAGCAGGGCGGAGAGAGTTGATGACTGATGCCCTGCTGTCATTCTGCCCATCTAATACAGTGTGGACAAAGGACACAACTACATAGAATAGGCCACTCATTTAAATCCATGTCTGCTCTCCTGCCACTTTATCAGAAGCCCCTCCGTGCAGCTCCACCTTGCCAGCGTACAGTTATAGACTCACAGTTTGCATCCTCTAGGTCGGAAGTCTGCAAATCCAGGCCTTGAGTCCAGTTTCTGGTCCAGTCCTGGGTTCAGGCATTCACCTACATGGCCAGTCAGTTGCACTGTACCACTTAAATAGTATCTGGTCAACACTGGTCCTGTGGTCAGAATCTTACCAACCCAGTGGTGCAGCAGGTAGAGTGCAGGACTTTCCACCGGATGTTCAGGGTTCGCTCCTCAGTACAAAATTATATTTAAGCAATATCCCTCAGGATCAAAAACGTTCTCTGATTCTTACAATTAATGGAGTGGCGGGGGGCTGATAAACTGTACATCTACAAAGTGGTCAGTAGGTGTTTCTGATAAAGTGGCCAGTGAGTGGAAGTGCAAGGTAGATGGAATGGTTTGTGAAACAATGAAAATAAATTAACACAGTGAAAGGAAGCAAAGATAATTACAAGTAAATTGGTGGTTTGCTGAATGTCACTCAAGGCTGGAACAATGCTGTAGGGATTTGGGGGGGCACGTGTGTGTGTGTGTGTGTGTGTGTGTGAAGTAGAAGATGCCAGAGGGCTAGTGAGGAATAATGTGAGGAATGCTCATTTGAGTGAAGGTGCCGCCTCTGCTTTAGCCTGAGCTCCCTTGCTGTGAGTTCTCCAGCTGACTCAAGCATGCCTGGAGGAATCAGGGCAGATGCTTTATCTCTCTCTCTTTGAGGAATTCCACTCACCTCAGTCAAAGGTGGCTACACTTTACTTACTAAGCCAATCGCTTTTCTTTGTTTATCTTCCACCATTTTGGGCAACCACCATCCGTCAGTCAGTCTTGTCAGATCTTTAGATTAGACTTTAGAGACTTCAGGATGAAAAACATGATGGCCAGGAATGATACAACAAACACGCTTCTTTGCTCTATGGTACATCACAGTAAGATACTATGAATGTATAAAAATCTAAGTTAAAAAAACCATTGATTCTTGTGGCAATGTGTCAAACTAATGACCTCAAAGTTTTGGATTTAGCATCTTTTCTCAAAATGTATACTTTGTGTCTGAAAACATGTTTCTTCAGGAATGTTGACTTATTGGCACACTTTTACATACATATGTAGCACTAAAGCTGGGTTGATTTGCATGCTAGGTTTACATATGAAAACAAAGACAGACAAATTTCAAGCAATTTGTAGCAGAACTGAAAAACTCTTGCAGAAGCAAAGTGCTTCAGATACAACACAACCTCCTGCCAAGAACACGTCAAGGAAAGGTGTGGGATCTCATTACAGGGATATGAAATCCAAAGAAGCATTACGAACCCTCACAGATTCACATGACTTTCCTTCCAACCACGTTCAAGTCTACTCACACTGCTGAGGGCTGGCTGAAGGCCTGGCTACAAGCACAGCTGCTGTAGGTCTAGGTTTAGACGTCCCTGCTCTACAGTGTTTTTTGGCTGGGAGCGGATTATACACAGACGCCTCGCTGTCTGCAATCCATCTGATATTTCGAAGTCATGGTTTTGGTTGTATGTTACAGCAGCACAGAAGCATTCTATCTTAAAGGAATAATCACAGCCCCCACGGACGTACATTTATTTTAGCTGTGGGCTGCCCATTCTCCTCTTAAGCTTGAGTTAATAATAACTGTGTGGCTTTTCCTAAGAGATCAGCTGTTTTGAGTTTTCGCAGCTTAAATTTGCTAAGAATCCACAGAGGTCATGACGTTAGCAGGGCCGCATTCCTCTCCTCATGTCTTTTGGGTGCACAGTAGAAAAGTCAATTTCATGGGTGTTTTTTCAAGAATTATGTAGAATTTAGTACCGAGGATGGTCCACCACATGCTCAACATGCTGTGTTTTCAGAAACTGGTGACAACTCATTAACAGTGGACTTGTAACTTAGGTTGAGCTCATAAAGTGGTCAGTTAATGGAAGTACAAGGTAGGGGTTTCTATAAAGTGGGTGGTTATATTCTATTAAACGGATTATAAGTAGGTTTTACAGGAGAACAATAGGGATGACCCTAGACCCCTATGAATCCCTACTCTGCTACAGTTTGAATTTTCCATTAAAGCTGGGATGCAAGAATTCCCATAAGGAGCATCTGAAGTAGAGCATTCAGAACTAAAAGGATCTGCCAGATGGTCAAAGGAAAAGCTGGTTTTCCAAAGAGGCAGCACGTGATGAGACGTTTGTCTAATAAGGAGGCTGTTTTGAGGCGGAGTCCCTCCTGTTTGTACATGTTTAGCCATTTGTTCCAGTTCTGCAACTGCACAGTGGTTTGGAGAATTGTCAGAGAAATGGGCCCATTTGGAAGAAATACCTGCTAAAGCCATTCTGGGCCTACAAAGCATTGATTTAGTGCTAGCATGCAAACAGAAATAGCTTTTTAAAGCTATAATAGGGTGGGTTTGTGTAAGTGATGGTTGCATAGTGGCTAAAAAGAATGTATCTTGTTTTTTAATATTTTGTGGGTTTATGGTCTCTTAACTGCCCAGCACTCTAATTACAAAGTACACATATGGTCAATAGGAAAAATGAATCCCAAATATCATAGCCCCAAGATTTTTAAACAGTTGGCGTGTCCAAAATGTAAGAACACACTTTTTCAGCTTGTTTTACTCTGTGAAGATGCACCCAAATGCCTAGTTCTCACCGTGAAAAGTGGTTTCCAGGGAAGATGGTAAATGATCAAGAGACAGTTTTGTTTTTTCCACACTATCCTGAAATTGTTTTCCCACATGGTGTTCCATCATGCCTTCTCTCCTGTCTCTCTTTGTAGATGGCCGTGTTCTCGGCTCAGGAGGCCTGCAAGTCAGGTCAGTACACCACCAGTGGGGAGTGCTGTAAACAGTGCCTGCCTGGGGAGGGCATGGTTAAGCTCTGTGGACAAACACAGACAGTGTGTGAGCCGTGCCTCGACAGTGAGTACAAACGCACACACACAAACACACACACACACACACACACACACACACACACACACACACAGACGACACACACACACACATTTTCGATCGGGACCATTGGTGAACCCGGCACTGCATAATGAAGTGGTTGTCTTATTTAAAATGCCATTTCCTCCGCTTTCCAGCTTTCTGTGACTCTTTTTAACGGAGAGAGCAAGGCTCTCCTCTGGGAACAGTGGGCGCTCTTTTAGTGGCCAAAGGTAATTAGCAGCTAAAGAGGAAGAGCTTTTGGCAAATGAGACTTGACAAACTGCTGCTGGGGGGTGCAGAAAGACTCGTAATGTTCTTGGCCACTTGCCGCTGCAATGAATTATAGAAATGTTAAAAACAGGTCTGGGTCTACGTCTTCCTTGCTGGTGTTGCATGCTTGTACAGCAAACGGGGTCAAAAGTGAACATGAGTTTCTGACCCTGTTAGCGGCTGGGATTGCTCTGCTGATGCTGGCGTCTCCCACATGTCTGGCCGGGCTAAAAGAGATGCAGGAGGAGTCTGGGCATGATGAGAAGGGACAACATGCAAGGGCCTGACCAATTGCGAAATTTGGATTTTTGAGCATCCGATTGGCAGGGGACTTCTTGGGACATGAAGAGAGGCACTGCTCCTTAGTGGCCTCTATTTCTCACGAACAGTTCTGGTTTTGACTGTTGTTTAAAAAAAAACAGACACATTTTCCGGTTCTTAGAGGTTGATGCTGTGGGAAAGCTATGCAAGGCCTTTTGCTGCTTATGGCTTCACGGGACCTAAAACCTGCAAGGTCAGTGGGTTGCACAAATGCAGCAATGCATAACTTCCTGAGCTACAAGTACAAGTGTACCCTAAATCAGAATCCAGTTTTTGTTCTTAAAGGCAAAAATAATACTCAGAATATCTGGGTCTAACACACAATATTGAACTCAAGCAAGTTGGGGTGTGTTCCTGTCCCGTCAATCAACCCCAACCCTGTACATTCCTCCACCTGTAATACGCCTCCCTAAGGGTGTTTTCCAGCTCTTGCAACTCTGTCCCTTGGCTTTAGACCATTACATGGCAAACGGCCTCCCATTGCCGAAAGGAAAAAGCAACAGATGTACAAAGAGAAGCCCAGAGACACGTGTTTCACAAGGACAGCTGGTGATTAATGGACAGATGGGAAATGGAAAGTTGAAATGGGATCATTTGTGGCAAGTGTTCATCCTGTAGCTCGTAATTACTGGTTATCATCCACTTTCTGCTGCTGCGCCCCATTTCTGTGTTTGAGGAAATCCGAATGTAATTGTGGCGCCATGTTTACAGCGAAACCTCTGAGCTGCGATTCCATGGTGCTTAGCAGAAGCTGTTAAAACCGGTATTTGCCCTCTTTGACTGCCTTGCCTGGGGCCAAAATACTGAAACAACATATTACATGTATGACGCTCTCCCTTCTACTTATCTCGTCACCCACCTGCTCAATGAAACATGAGTGTCCAGATGCAGCACTGCGACTGAAGAAGATTAACAGATCACCATGGTTGGATTCTGGAGGACCATTGTGGTGTTTTACAAGCAAGTCTCACTTCGGCCTAGGGTCATTTTCACCATCATCTTCTACTTGGGTTTAAGGGTCAGCCAAAAAATTGAATGCTCTCAAATGTCAGGCTTGCTTTGAGCTACTTTGTTTATGACTTACTGTGAGCCATGAAAACGAACAAAACGTCCTCACATTAGAGAGACCCATTCTTGACAACAGGTGCTGAATTCCGAATATATAATCTTAAGCTTGAAAGTTCAAATTTTAGAGTCTAGTTAATATGAAAAAAGGAAAAATAATAAACATAATATGTGGCAATCATAAATAACGTGGTATCTGTAAATTCGTAAAAAATGTTCATAAAAAAGACCTGGATGCAGTGTGAGTAGAGTAATTGTTCTCTTTAAAAGGCAGATGACTCTTGACTTCTAGTGACTGTTCAGTGTTTATTAACCTTATATGCAAATATTGGACTTGGCTGATCGTCTGCTTGACTTGATAGAAGCTTCTTAGGCGGAGTGTCGACAGGCCCATGCACATACTACCAGACTGGCCTCCCTTTTAAGGACACTTGACAAACAGAAGTCACTGGCAAAATGTTACCTCTGCTTCTCTCTAATGTAAGGCAACGGTACTGACACACACATGCTATCACAATTACATGAACACACACACACACTACAGCCTTCATGAAATAATGTGTCCATATGCATTATTGATGATTTGCATTATGATAATGGTCTGGAGAGGCCGGAAGGGGGGATGAGAGAGGGGGTGAGAAAGAAACAGTGGGGAGGTGGAGGATGGATGGTTTTCATCCATCTGCAGGAAACTCTCTAGCCCTCCAGCCCCCTTAACAACCACTGTTCACCAGCCCACACATCCAGTGAGCCCCAGCACAGGCCACTTTACCCCATCATCAATAAGTCCATTAGCAGACAGAGGACACACCAGGGAATGGAAGGGATGGTGATGATGATGACAGTGATAAGCTGACGTGGACAGATGACAGTCAAGCAAGTAGGATATAGAGGCAAACACCCTTCTCAAGCCTGTTAGGTCCGATAGCGTCCCCTCAGTTCATGCTCACTTTCCTTTGTGGCTTAAAGCTTCCCAGGCTGACCCTGGTGCATCCTAACCTGGTGGATCACTTGACCTCACCTGTATCCATCCTTTCAGTAGCCCTCTGGAGATTCGTCTTCCAACCCTCCCACCCCATCGACAAATTAAAACACCCCTTCATTGCATTCCACCGGGCCATGTGGATCCAAAAGGAAAAAGGCAAGGGGATGGGGGTGGTGCATTACATTAACTCACTAGTGAATATTAAAAACACAAACTGAAAATCACACACTTCCTTTTCTGCACATATTATAGAACAATAATATGTATAATAATGGAACAATCAGAGACAATATTATAGCCCCAAGGTTTTGGCAGAAACGTACACCTAGCACCGTGACAACTTGAGCGACTAAAAAAAAATAGGCCTTTGGAAAATTCCCACATCTTCCAACCAAAAATTATCCAAAAGGAACATTTATTCCAGCTGCTAAGAATCAGGACCGTTTACACTCTTTCCCACTCATTCGCATGTCTGATATTAACATGAACTCGTTGTGTTCCACAGGCTGTATTCCTAATAATTCTGTAGGCTGGATGACACTGTGAAATATAGAACAGAGACTAGACACAAGCAGAAAGTAGACGAACATCTGCCGTAGCATCTGTCTGAGCTGGTGGTTAATGAAAGAGGAAACTGGTCATGGTTAAGATGACAGGACAGGAAAGAAATAGTAGGTTCTTTTTTTCACAGAAAACGAGAGTGACTTTCACCTGAACATCCGGGACATGAGGCTGTTTTACTATTCGAAAGGGGCATTCATTAGTGCCCTCTTTGCACCATTAGTGAAGCTTTTGGCAAGGATCGTGGATCAGTGCAGACTCAGCAACAGCCTCTTACCCACATGTCCCAAGTGCATGCTTTTAAACCTAGCATCCTCAAAGTCTCTCGCCCTCTCTTGTTTACATCACCAATCTGTGGACCTTGAGAAGGAGAACACGGATTGGAGTACCTTTCAAGACAAGTCAGGGTGTGATTCCACTTTAGTACACAAAGTTGTTTCTCCCTCTAAATCATCTTCAGTTTTTCAAGGTTCCAAGGGTATCACTGATGGATTCACAGGATTCACTTTAAAATACGTTGATATTTGATTTAAAATGTACAGTCACGAGATGGACCAGGCCATGCGACCACCTTTACCTTCTGCTTTAAAAATCAACCTCTGATTGTTTCGCCTGCATGTTTGGTGTCATTGTTCCCCAGTACATCACTCATCTTTTTAGTGATGTGGAATACAGATAAGCAATCCCATATCATGATGCTCCCACCTTCGTACTTCACTGTGGATGTGTTCTTTTGGTGTTGATTGTTCATAGTTTAACAGAGGGTGTAGGAATGGAGATGGTTATGGTGCAGTTAATTGCATATTGTTCTCTCTTACCTTCCTTATTATTAGTCTGACAGAAATCTAATAAAAAGAAATCTGAAACCTGTTTGGGGACAATTGTGTGGTTCCATGATCTTTAAAGAACCTGTTGTGCTGACAGAGGTGTTTAAGGTCTTGAGTTTTTTAAAAGGGTTTATTTACTTCAGAAAACTTCTTCCCCTTTTACTGGTTGTGTGAAATTTTCCCAACCAAAGACAACATTTGTTATAATAAGGAAAAAAAAAATCCTGAACTCACACTGTAATGTGATTTTTTTGCTTTTTTTTCCCAAAAGATTTGCCATTATTTGTGAAAAGTTTAAAAATATCAATTTTCTCTGTCTCTCTCCATTCTAGGTGAAACATTCTCTGAGAACTTCAGTCACACAGAGCAATGCCAGCCATGCACACAGTGTGAGGGCTTGCTACGGATGGACACTCCCTGCACAGACTCCAACGACGCCATCTGTGTGTGCAACTATGGCTACTTCCTGTCGACAATTTCAGGCCACTGTGAGGCGTGCACTGTGTGCCCCAAAGGCCAGGGAGTGCTGCTGCGTTGTCAGCCTGACCGAGACACCGTTTGTGAGGCGTGCGAAGACGACACCTACTCGGATCGGGACAGTGCCTTGGACCCCTGCCTGCCATGCACTGTGTGCGAGGACCAGGCTGAGCTGGAGCGCTGCAGCCCCACACAAGACACAGTCTGCCTTGATGGGACAGGGACAGGTAGGCCCCACACAGGGGAGCAGTCGATTTCATGTTGGACACTTATACCTACTCAATTTCTATATTGTGCTCTCTTAATTAGAAGAGCCTCTTCAGTTGGAACATTGTGTTCCCTCAGTTATAATACTGTGCCCTCTCAGTTAGAATATCATGTCCCATCACTTTGGATTTTATTTCCCCCGCAGATGGAATGTTATGCTCCCTCATTTGGAAAATTGCCTACCATCAGTTGGAATATTGGAATATCATTCTTTTTCAGCTAGAATGCTATACCCCCTCAGTTAGAATGCTGTATTTTTCACAACACAGTTTCATTATTTGGAATATTGTGTTCCATCAATTGGAATATTGTGCCATATTATTTGGAATATTATGCCCCCCCATAACACACAAACACACTGACATGGTATGGCCATGGCCACAAAAGAGGGGGTTCTAATAAACGGAACAGGGAGTGTTTAGGCCAACAGAAGAGAAGACAGAGGAAGAGCAAGAAGCTGAAAAAAAGGCTTTAGTTGTGCTTAGCCAGTCATAAATCTCATAAACTTAGTTGAGTAAAAGCCCAGATGAACTGTCTGCTGAACTCTGACTTTCTGTGCTGGCCGCAGTTTAACTCTGAGTACAGTATCAAAGAATGTTGACTGAACTTGCTGACACTGTGCATCATTGTGCTGACTGGATGCTTCCCAAGCGCCCTAATTGTCATAGGTCACAAGGTCAGTCTCATCTGACCCCATCAACCCCCAGCAAGTTGGTCTGCAACACTTGCCTTTTTCATCAACCCACTCCCTATTTTTGGCTGGACTGGAGTAGGTAATAATAACACATTGTATGAATGGGGCTGGTATTATAGACATGGAGCCTACAGGCGGCAGAGTGCTTGACCGGATTCCTCCTGATTCAGACCATTTTTCGCCCCATGCTTTCTGAAACCACTGGCACTGTGAAGAAGAGTCAACAAAGAGGCCCTATTAAACCAGATCTTGACTTGCTAGTTGAATAATTGGTCCTGCTAGATCTCCTGTGGTGTCTCTCTTAGCGTAGTTAGTAGCATTCCAGTGTTTATTGCTGTAGGTAACTGAGGCAAAGGGCATTTAATGTAACATTGTTTACCACAGGACAGAGATGAGTTGATTAATGCCAGTCAGAGTCCCTTGAATCTCTGTCCTGTGAGTCTGAGTCAGGTCTTGAGTCTCTGAGTTGCAAGCTCAAGCCTAAAGTCTCTGTGGTTTGAGTACAAGTTGAGTCTCTGAGATGTGAGTCCGATTTAATACTCAATTGCTGAAGCACAAGTCTGAATTGAGTCTCATGTCTCAAGTCTCTGTAGTTTGAGTGTGAGAGTGTGTTGACTCTATGATATGCAAGTCTGACTCGAATCACTGAGTTGTCTGTTTCGAGTCTCGAATCTCTGAGATGCACACCCGAATCTGATGTGTGCAGCTCAGAGATTCATGATGACCTGACCAATAGTAATGGTCCAAAATTACTTTGAAAATAGTTTGCTTCATTAACCTTCATGGAAAGTGGGGAGTGTTTTTTCCTTCTTCTGTAAAGCTGTGTTTTTTTTGGCGGTAGGCGGTTTTGTTCCCAGAGTGACAAAATGCAACAACAAATAAGAATCACTCAATATCATAGAATAACAGGATACAATGGGCAAATCAATCTTTTGCCTGTTGTTTATTATTAGTGTCAGTGTGGCATTAGTTCTGCCAATATCCTGTCTATGGGCTTACATTTCCTATTCCATTAGCAAACTGTTATCTCAAATGAGAAGACAAACTTCTCACCCCTGACTCATCCCAATTGGTTCAACAGTAATTGGCAACAGGCCAGGCACTGCTTAAATCTGTTTTGAGTTTTGAATCACTGAGTTGTCTGTTTCAAGTCTTGAATCTCTGAGCTGCAAGTCAGATTCGAGTGTTGATGTCCCTGAGGTATGAGTCTGAGTTGAGTCCTTGTTGAGTCTCAAGTCTCTAAGATCGAAGTCTGAGAAGAGTCCATGGTATCTGAAGAGTCAATCCAAGTCAAAGCTTAAGAAGACTAGATTAGATTAGGAAAAACCTCACACACTGGCCTTGATGCACAATGAATACAGTGTTATTATGTTAGCTAGGAAGCGAAATGGCTAAAATAGCTAAGGTTTTACTATATTTTAAAGGAATGTCAGTAATTTGTTTAAACTTCAGCCAGATCCAGAATGCTTAAATATTTTCATTTCATTGGCCAGAACAGCGGCGAATGTGAGTCATTTATTTAAAAAGTTAAGGCATTCAGAGTGATTTGATGTGAAATGCTCAAATGTACGGCTTTTTTTTTTACCATCAGCATTCTATTTAAACACCCAGAAGACATGTGGAGGTTCACTGGGGGTCGATAGTAAATAAAATGACTATATTTGAGTTGGAGACTTGACATTGTGTTCTGTTCACCACCACAGTAAAGTAAAGTCAGTAAGCTTTTTCATTTAATTCATTTAATTTCAGTAAGCTTTTTTAATCATTTTATTTCAAACAACTGCAGAATAACTCAAAGACTGAGTTGCTGCTCTTAACTTGTACTGTCCACTTTCTGCTGTGACCAAGCAAATTTCCCACTTGTGGGACTAATAGAGGTTTGTCTTATCTTATCTTATCCAATTTTCTTCCTAAACCAGTAGAAATTCCCATTTGTAATACAGATATGACACTGAGTTCTCCATAATACCGAGGGGCCAAAGTTGCGAAGAAACTGCAATAGTCCACCCAGCTACAACACAGGGACTCTGCACCAGTCCTTGTATTTTGAACCATTTTCATTTTTGTACATGATTCAAAATGAGTTGCGCCTGTTTATACCATGTCAACATATCATGATGACCAGACCAATAGTAATGGTCTAAAATTACTTTGAAAAAAGTTTGCTTCATTAACATTCATGGAAAGTGGGGAACGTTTTTTTCCTTCTTCTGTAAAGCTGTGGTTTTTTTTGGAGGTAGGCGGTTTTGCACTCAATATCATAGAATAACAGGATACAATGGGCAAATCAACCTTTTGCCTGTTGTTTATTATTAGTGTCAATGTGGCATTAGTTCTGCCAATATCCTGTCTATGGGCTTGCATTTCCTATTCCATTAGCAAACTGTTGTCTCAAGTGAGAAGACAAACTTCTCACCCCTGACTCATCCCAAATGGTTCAACAGTAATTGGCAACAGGCCAGGCACTGCTTATGAGCGTGTGTGTGTGTGTGAGTGTGTTCATGCTTTCGCTGACATATACTTGAAATGAATTGTGGGTGGCACATCAACTGAAACGTGTAAGCAAACAGTTTCGATTGTGTCCATTTAGATACACAATCATGGCTTCTTCAGGTGAATTCAAGTAGAAATTTGCATCTGCTCCAAGCTACCATCTACAGCCTCGAAATTGCTACTTTGGAGGTGGATGTCAGGACATAGGTGATGTTTTTCAATGACATAAAAGCAGCACTTGACAGGACAGACCTGTAATGTCAAACTGACATAAACCTAAAGACATTAAGCCTGAAGAGAGGGGTGTGCCTGCCGCACTGCATCCAAACGCCTGGGGTGAGTCTGTGTGATGTCGTCCTATGGCTGAAGATGTTTATCTGACAGTGGATCAACAAGATTTGCACCCTGACCTGGTCTGACCTTACTCTCTAATCTCAGCCTAGGGGTGAAAGGCCAGGGGGTCGTGGGAGGCTACCGTAGGCAGGCACTTAATGAAGGGAGTGGAAGGTCAAGCCTGGTGGATTTTATATGTATACAAAAGTGATTAAAGGCTTAAAGTCAAGTTGTAAGAGGAAGAGGAGGGGAAAGTGTCTTCAGAGGCCGTTTTCATGGACGATAGAGAATTCAAAAGGTCCATATCGTGCCTTGGGGGCCTAGTGGTTAGGAGGTTGGCCCTTCCATCAGAGGGTTGGGGTTCAAATCCCAACTGCTAGTGTCACTGCTGAGGTACTCTTGAGCGAGGTACCGTCCCCACACACTGCTCCCCGGGCACCTTGTTGGCGGCAGCCCACTGCCTCACTTGGTTAAATGCAGAGACGCAATATCACTGTATGTTGTACTTGTATGACTATGCATGTGACAAATAAAGAATCATCTTCTTCTTCATAATTCACTGAGAGTGTGCCTGAACCGCTAGTAGGCTGATCTGTAAAGATGTTGCTTTTAAAGGGGACATATTATGCAAAACTCATAGCCCATAGACCTATTATAACTTGTTTTTTAAAAACAAGTTATAATAGGTCTATGGGCTATACAAAACACGTTCATGAAGTTCTTTGCACAAAATTACTCTCACATAAAGAGATTTCACCGGCTTTATTATTGACAGTTTCATTCCCTTTCAAAACGAGCCGTTTCAGGGCTCTGTCCCTTTCATGCAAATAAGTTGTTGCTGGCCACGCCCCACCCATTCCATGCTTACGAAAAGATACGAAACAAACAAGCTAGTTCATACTTAACTGCAATAGAAAAACAAAAGTCATTATTTGAAAGTATTTACATCTCCCTCATCTGCTGACTTGTCATGGACAGTAGGTACAGATCCTCCCACAACACTGAAGTTGGCTCCTTATTCACAGTTCCTTATTTGAATTTTCCGTTCCACCTTAAATACTTAAGTTGGAACTTTTTAAGGTGGAACGAAACCGATTGTTGCTGGGACATGGCCATCGAAAATGAAATGGAGCCACACAGTTCTTTGGTTTTCTTTGTCTGGGAGAAAGTGTAGGGATTTGTGCTGTTCTTTGCGGCCAACAGCACTTATTTGGACCGGATCTGTTTCACATACTTCATTGAAACTACGCTGATATCAGCTTCTCATTTGTTTGAATTTCCTTCAAGGAATCGTGAAATAAAATCTCATGAGTACCTCCTGTGAATGCGGCTTTTCCCTGGGCTAGCCTGAATACAACACTAATAGATAAATAATTAAAGAGTCATAAATATGAACATCGTAGCACTGGGTGGGGCTGGTTTTGAGTTCTTGTTATTCTCATGCTATTAGTTAGGTGTATCCATATTATTCTTTTTCTTCTTCTAACACAGTTCTGTAGTATAAATATCGAGAGGCATGCTAATGTATCTTGTTCAAAAATGATTTAGTTACAATTTGTCATTTTTTTCTTTGTTTGGTGGACTTTTGAATATTAAGTTTGCCACAGCTGATGAAACCCTTACGGATAATTGGCTGCACTTATTTAAAGTCTCCTCTACTGCACTCCATCTTAGCCCGTTCTGGCTTTTCAACTTCTTACAAGTTTGTCTTTTGTTTTTCTCCTTTTTTTCTTGTTTCTCTTACTTTTTTCTCGGTCCTCAATTGTCTTTGCCTTTTTTCTTTTTTCCCCTCACCTCTCTTCTTTGCCTCTTTTGTGCCTTCTTCCTTGTTCTTTCTTTCATTCTTTCTTTCTTTCTTACCTTTTTATTTGCCTTGCCAGCACTGTATTTTCTAAAGGGAATTGCAAATCTCTTTATCAGTGTTGTATTTCTACCAAATAGTCGACTATCGGTCGATATTATCAGTCAACCAGTGTTGGGCTCTGGTTTGAACGTCAGTGGCTGCCATATAGCTTTAGGGTTGTCAGCTGCAGGAAAAAAGCAGACCAGGAGATGCAACTTTTAAAAGAGATGGTTTCAAATCATCTGGTCAGACATCCTCTCGGCCTTCGCTGTAATGAGAGTTTGGAAGTGTGTGTGTGCGCAGTACGGCCCAAACACAGGAAACCATTTGGGTTAGCGGAGGAGGCAGCGCAAAAGTGGTGTGTAATTTCATTAATAAAGGGATTGGTTTCAGTTTCTGCTATGTGTGTGTGATGAACAGCCTCACAGCCAAGAATGGTCATTCAGATCCCAGTCACCAGGAGGGGCATTAAACCTTATTACTACAGTGCAGGGTTTCAATACAACCACCATGCACTTCCACTGACTGGCCACTTTTTCTTGGAAACCCTTTGGACTTCCACCACTGGTCAGTTTATTAGAAACACCTAGTTCTTAAACACTTACCTTGTACTAGCCATTTTTATAGGAAATGCCTATCTTTAGCTTGAGACCTTGAATGGGTTACTACTTTGAACAAAGGCATAGCAGGAGATCCAGCAGATTAAGTGTGCACATTTCTTGCATTCAGCAACCTCTACATCACTGATTTATCACATCAATAGCTGCAAGGAGACTGAATATATAGGAGGACACATAAAGCCATATTGTCTCTGGAGTTATCATGTTCAGAACTGACCCTTCGCCTTTGGTCTCTGCCTAGTATAATGCAAGCTTTGTGACTAGAGGGCTAGTCTGTGGTATACCATTGGGGTAAATTGCTTTGCCATTGCCTCCCTGAACCATTCGCTTCCGTTTGCATCCCCCCCATCTCGTAGTCACCGTCCCCTCACACCCTGAGACAACGGACTCCATCCAGATCATACTGCCACCTTTTGTCCCATTGCATTCCGAAGACAGAACTCCAGGCCAAAAAGTCCAGAGGCGAAGGCCAGGCGTGTGGCCCAGCTCGTGTTGCCCCATTTACCGCCTCATAAATATGTCCAGTGTGGCAGCCCCTCTGCACCCGCCCCTCCAGCCAAGGCTGTCCATTAAGCGTGGTTGGCATTTCCACCCCGGCGACCCTTCCAGAATTCCTGAGGCGGAACATCTCAAGGAATGCTTACTTGGTTCTTTTGTGCCAGTGCCTCCAAGAGTGGCCTTTCAGAACCCTACTGTTCCCTTATCTTACCATCGTCTCCAAAGTGACCTAGAAGTCACAAATGCCCTGAATTTGGTCACGGCTGAAGCTGCCAGTGCATGACATCACTGATGTGGCTTCAGTTGGTGGAAGAACAGCTTCTTTATTATTTTACATTTTATGTATAAGATCTAGTTTATGCACCCATACTGAAAGCTTGTTTCCATAAGGATATCCAGGGTAGCACCATTCTACATTGTCCACTTGGGGAACTGGTGGAGTTTGACCTTGTTGAGGGGGAGAGGGGGGAACAGGAGCCATGTCAGGGGGCGGCTGTTGTAGAAGTTAATGCACAGCAGGTGTGTGCCAATGTCTCCAAAAGGCATAATGGAGATCTGGTGATTGATCCAGATGTCTTGGATCATGCTAAGCTGCACTGACATGGGTCCCAGATAACTTCAATTGTCCCATTGACTGTGTTTAAATGTTTAAAGTTCAAGTGGTTTCAAATGCCATATTTTGGTCACTGATTTATCCATGGGTCCAGAGCTGAACTTTAAGCTGTCCCATCCAAGTGAGCTGCTGAAAGTGGTTCTTAGACATCAGCCTTACACATTAGCACTGATCCAATCTGGAAGCTGAAAGCACTGACTTGTGATCAGGTTTCCAGCCGGTGGATCCTGATATCACAAGATAACGTCCCTAGTTGATCTTGGACCATTAGTTTAACATAAGCATTCCGAGTGAAGGCAAGCCTTTGTTTAGTGGGCAAACAGCAAGCTTCACACACTCGCCACATAGGTGTCAGTTAGGGATACACATCTGAATCATTAAAAAGCTGAATACAACTAAAAAATAGACAAACAAACAGGCAATGTTGGCAAGGTGTTGACAAAAGACATCCATGACTCCTCACATAATAGCAAATGTGTTAAATACAGTGTTTGTGAAATGCAAATAAATGAATGTTTCTGCAAAATCAGTGTTTGGAGAGCAATATATCGATGCTATATTAATTCAGTGCTATAAAGGAACAGTATAAATAAACCAAGGTCATATTAATCCTGTGTTACAAGAACAATCCCAGGTTATAATAACCCCATGCTATAAAATAAACTGGAGAAAAAAATCTGGTTTATATTTATCCTGGCCTATAAAGCTAACAATATAAATAAACCCAGGTTAGATTAGCCCAATGCTATAAAATGAACAGTAGAAATAAGCCTAAACTGTATGAATTGTGTGCTATCAAATGAAATAACAAAGATACTACTTGAGTAAGTAAATACTAAGACTTGTTTCTGAATAGCCCCACCCACCCTTAGCATAAGCAAGTGTGAAGGACTGCATGTATGTAGGAAGACAAGGAGAAGATAAGGAAAATGGAGGGAAGTGAAAGGGGAGATGGGCATGCTGTATGGAGCAGATGGGATGGATAAGAAGAATGGAAGGAGAGACACAGGGAGAGAAAGAGGGAGCAGATGTGGAGACGTGAGTGCGGTCGATAGAAGAGATGGAGTTTCTCTCCTCCCCTATCAGGTTTCTCATCCTGACCTCTACAAATGACTATCACATTCTGCTGCAGAGAACAGTCTCACACACACGCACACACACACACACACACACACACACATACATACAAACAAGACTTCCTGGCGTGACAAGGCTTGCTTTGGCACTGGCTTCATTTTTTCTCTCTTTAAACAAAACAGGGAATAAAAGTACAGTAAGGATGACTTTCTGGAGCCCACCTCACACCAACATGTCCAAGCGCACACTTTAAACAGACGTGCACAAAGCCCAGTAACTAAGTATAATTGAGGGATTATTCAAGCCTGTACTTTTCCGTGGTTAACAGCTGTAGCTCGGAGTGATGTGTGACATTATGCAAGAAATAATTTGCGAGGGAGATTCCAGAGTGGAGGATGGGGGCCTTAAGCGGAGGGGTTGATGGGTGTGGGTTTGGCGTCCACCTACTGATGCTTTCAGCTTTGCTGACATTGCACATCTGGAGGAAGTTGGAGAAACAAAATAGCATCTGCGTACAGACTTTGTTCCTCTTTCCTGAAATGGGTGCTTGGTTGTAAGGTTATGACCTTGAACTCCGTGAGTCTATGTGTCAGGTAGTCAAACGTGATTTACCACATCAGAAAACACATTTTCACTGCTCTAGTGACCACCACTCTGGCCAACACATGGCAGTGCCCATAGCGATCTGCTCGGCTATTAAAAAGCATTTCATGAAGCTCCTCACACATCCTCAACAGTCTGTTGAGCATCTACACTTGGTCAGGGCAGATCTAACAGGGCAGAAATTTTACAAACTGACCTGTGGTAAAGTTGGCAGTTGACTGTGTGAACACTTCAGTACGGCCCTTTCTACTGCCACTGTTTGTACCTGCAGAGGGCATGGCTGTGATTTTATGCACCTGTTAGCAGTGGGAGTGGCTTAAACACCTAATATATATAGTTGGATTGTCGAATTAATGTGTTAATTTGGATCAGTTAATCACAGAAAAAAAATGTGTTAAAAAAAAAGTAAACACTGATTAATCGCACCACGTGATTTTAACCCGGTCCGGTGTTCTGCCAAAACATGCTACCCATGGAGATGTGCTGCCATGCCCTTTTGTGCATGTGCAGTTCCACAGTCTTGGGATTCGGTACTACTTAGCGTTAGGGAAACTGGTTTATCTGTGAAATCTTGCGTTCTGGTCACTGGTTTACAGTGATCACTATTTTAAAAGCTCTTTAAATTGTTACTTTTGACTTGTACATGTACTTGTTTGCTCTTACACGCTGTCTTCAGTGCACAGTTCAGGGGCATATGAGTGTATGTCGCTACTCTGGTGTCTGTGACTTTGCAGAATGCTATCTGAAGCTAGGAAACATTAGCACTGTCCAGGCATCACCACAAGCTTGGAGCATGGCACGATTTGAAGTAGCCTGTGCCCTGCTTCACAGAAGCAATTCTCAGTGTTAGAACCTGACCGTATAAACTGGCTCTATGCACCTCTAAATATTTTTCTTTGATCATTATCAGTGTTGTAAACTGACTATAAACAGGATGAACTGCATAAACTTAAAGTGAGCATTTTTCTGCAGAGTGGCATAATTCATAAGAACACCGGAACTATTATATTAGGGGGTGACGAATAAATGAAACACACGAGAGGCCGATGTCAGCGGACCCCCACATTAAAATGCTTCTGACACCCGTGCTTGTATGTACATTGTCTTAAACTGCACCCTATAGATGGACTTCGTTTTATCATTGTTCTTGCTGTAGCATTTTTTTATTATTTCCTTCAGCATATTGGGTCATATTTTTGATTGCTGTGACCATTACTGCACATGATCAGTGCGGTGAGTTAATAAATAAGACATTGAAAATCTGTAATGTTGATTATTCATTCACTCATATGCCAAAATTCATTTGTATTTTTAAATACTTTTACAGCAAAAGATCACAGAGCTTGTAATTAATTATATTATTTTTTTAATCGCGTGACACCCCTAATATGATATATATATATCAGAATCAGAATCAGATTATGTGATGGCTGCCACAACCCAGAGAGACACAGAAAGACACAAGACACAGAGACACAAGAACAATATAAAATTAACTAAGTCTAAATAAAATCTAAATAAAATTATATATAGAGAGAGGGAGGGAGAGAGACTGTCAGAACTATCCATTTTTGACATTTTGACTAAAATGGTTGTCGTGCTGTAGCACAATTAGAGAGCTATAGAATTATTATACATATATACATTAGAATATACACTCACTGGCCATTTTATTAGGTACACTTTGCTGGTACCAGGCTGGATGCCCTTTTTCCTTCAGAACTGCCTTAATTTTTCATGGCATAGATTCAACAAGGTGTTGGAAACATTCCTCAGAGATTTTGGTCCATATTAATATGAAAGCATCACACGGTTGCTGCAGATTTGTCGGCTGCACATCCATGATGCGATTCTCAAAGTCTCAACCACATCTGGTGAGATCTGGTGACTGTGGGGGGCACTGGAGCACAGTGAACTCATTTAGTTTGAGATGATTTGAGCTTTGTGACATGGTACATTATCCTGCTGGAAGTAGTCATCAGAAGATGTGGTCATAAAGGAAAGGAAAGCAACAATACTCAGGTAGGCTGTGGCATTTAAATGATGCTCAATTGGTACTTAGGGCCTGAAGTGTGCCAAGAAAATATCCCCCACACCATTATACCACCACCAGCCTGAAACATTGATACAAGGCAGGACCTTTACCCACTCTAATCCACAGTACCGTTCTCCAGAGTGCAATTACTAGAGCTAATGAGGAGACTTTAGAGCTCGATATCATTCTCTCACTCTTATCCTGCAGAAATGGACAGAAACTCAAATAAGTCCATATTACAACATCAAAGAAATACATTCAAAGAGCTGAATACAAATATGCTGTATGGCAGGGGTGTCCTGGAGGGCCGGTGTCCAGCACAGTTTGATGGTTCTTCTCCTCAAAACCAATTTACGAAACCTGACAATAAACTGACGAGGTGAACCAGGTGTTTCTGAGCAGGGAAATCACCAAAACGTGCTGGACCACGGCCCTCCAGGACTGGAGTTCGACACGCCTAATGTATGGCAACATCTTCTAATGAGTAGCTTGAGCTCCTTTGAGGTGTGCTCAATGCTGACATGGGCTCAACTGACATACAAAACTTGTATAATCTCTATAGTAAAGCACTGACCAATGGCATGGCCTCAACAGTAGCCACCATGCCCAATGCTGAGCATAAGCCAGATGGGTATAAAACCCACCATGAAACAACATTTGCTGGGGTGCTTTTGCTTTTGGAATGACTTGAATGTATGTTAGTGTCTGTTATAGGCATCAGATAATACGTGGTATGTCTTTTACAAGCTCCAAATTTGGTGTTTGATGCAGAACGGCCAAAAAGGTTAATGTGAATCACTGTTAGCTTAAGGCTAACATACTATTGGAATCCCAAAGGGTGCTAGCAGATTGCACTAGCAGATTGCTCACTTGCTCAAGGCTAGTGACCAGAGCACTTTTTCCACTGTATTAAAAAAAAAATGTAAACAGTTTTGGCTAACATAAGATACACTTATAGAAATGTCAGTCCCACAGAGCTTGTTTAGTATCACCAAAGTGTCATAACAACAGTAGAAGTAAGGCAAACACATTATGGAATTGGACTGCACCCCACGCTACGCTCTTAGGAGTTGTGGCATAAAACATAGAGAAGTCCAGGAAGCATAGAAGGGAGGACAAGGAGGGCTACTCAGATGAGTGAGTCAGGCCTTTATCAAGGGGAAGAGAGGAGTGTATAAGAGAGATGGGATGATAGAGAAAGAGAAAGACAGATACATAGAGACAGAAAAAGGAAAGGGGGGTCATTTTGTATTCAACAAAGAGGATCTCTGTCCATGGTGGTGTCTGGTGTCCCTTCTCCTGGGATTGTGAGTGTGTGTGTGTGTGTGTGTGTGTGTGTGTGTTTGTGTATTGATATGTACGGGGCTTGGAGCGGGAAGAGGGAGTGGTCATATCACACACACACACACACACACACACACACACACACACACACACACACACACACACACACACACACACACAAAGATCATGTTTACTGGCACACAAGTCTGAAACACAATGTGCTTGATGTGCAAGCCCAATAATCATAATAATCCCAAAGCCTGGATGGACAAAGTAATTTTTGGAGTAGACAAAGCTTGTCCCCCTAACGGTCTATAATGGCTGCCAAACCAATTCAATTTTGGCTCACAAAGGCAGCTTTTTCTTGTTTTATTGTGCCGACATGCTGTGAAGGTCAGTTTTGTCATTTTTTGTTAAAGATTAAATGATTAGATGTGGTGGGACATACGCCAGTGGGACATATCCCAGTCATGTGTCCTTGAGTATCTTGTATTGTTCTTGTCTTACAAGGTAATGGTTCATATGTACATATATACTGCATATGGAAGTAACATGTCCAAAACACTTCACCATTACTTTGTTTACCCCAAACATGATTTGGACCACAGAGAACATGCTTCTTTAAGAGGCTATGTACTTAAGAAGGACTAATTTTCCACATGATATGATGGAATACAATCTGGAGTTATGTCTATAGTCTGGTTTATAGCATGGGATGATTGTAAATTGGAATCATTTCTATGATTTGCTGGATAGCATGGGAATAATTTTTAACTGGGGTTATTTCTGCATTTTGTTTAACAGCACGGGATTAATATCATCTGGGATAATTTATACAATTTTATAGCATGAAGTTATTATAACCTGAGGGTATTTCTATGATTTACTTTACAGCATATATTTAGGGTTATAACTTTTTTGATATAATCTAGGATTGGTGTTATGTATAGTTTCATAGTATAGGATTAATGTAACCTGGGATTATTTCTATGATTTTATAGCATGATATGAGATTAATACAACATGTAGTTTCATATCATGGGATTAATAATAAGCCAAGGTCATTTCTATGATTTATTTTATAGTGTCTGGGTTGTTTCTCTGACACAGACCTTCAAGTAAATTCCCATTTCTTTTTTATGCCACCAAATGGTGTTGCAGTTGCATATCTGTGCTGACAATCTTTGCGCCACGCCTGTTGTTGTTTCTTGTGACCAAGTACTGAACAGAGACAACTTGAAAATGAAAATGCTGCAGGGATATGGACAGTACTATTTCAGGAATAGTGCAGACTGTGATGGGAGGTAAGACCTGAACTAGTATAAGACAAAGACCTCTGAGGTCAACAAAGAAAGTGACAAAGTTCAGTTTGAATAAGAATCACAACATTGTGCAACATTATGTTGTGAGTGGTGGCATTTTATCAATGGAGTACCCAAAATGGTAAAGTCCAGCTACTGTGTTGTATATCATTGCTGTCTGACAGAATTCTCGTAACTCCACTTTTCATCTTTGTTGTTTTTTTTCATAAATCAATACTATTGGTCAGTCTCCACGTGTGTCTGTAAAATTTAGAAATGAGTAACCAATGAAAAGTGTTGAAAATAGTTATACCAATTTTTATGACACAGTATTCATTTATTTAGAATATACATAGTTTTTTGAGTTGACTGAAAAATAGCCGCTTTAGACATATGAGGTGTCTGCCCGACAGCGATGATATGTTGCTAAAGAAGCTGTAATTGTAGCTTCTCATTCAAATGCAATAATACCGGTAAAAATTAGTCCGTTTTTTGCGTATTTTATTCTGTTACTTTCTTTGGCTATTTTAAAATAAGCAATTTCCTCCAGAATCAAAAAGGTTTTCTGATTCTGATGTACCAGAAATTTTTTGTTTCATGGAAAACAGCAATGAGATGCTAAATACAGATCTACCGAACATAACAAACTAATACTTGTGTAATAAAATGATTCGGGCCAGCCCTAGGACAATGAACAAGGATTCTTGGATGAGCAGGATGTTGAGAAAGCTTCTAGAAGATTGCAAGAGATAATAGAGGAGGCTTGTTCCACCCATGAAGAGCTAGGCTGCTGTATACCTTCCAGTCCTTCTGCTCTCTTCCCCTGTTTGTCCTGAATCAATAGCTGCCACACCCTGTGGTCCCTTTTCACTAGCCAACCCCCTCAAAATGCCCCAGTTACACTAAAACCCTGGGGCCTCTACTCCCCCCATGGCCAGAATATCTGATGATCCTCAATGTGTCCGTCCATCTGTTAAGCTAAAGGTCCCCACATCTAGTAGCCCCAGGCCAAGCTTGACTCATTTAGACTTGGACTCCACCTCCCCTCGTCCCATCTCCAACCCTTGCCCCAGTTTAATGTCCATTAGGCCCAACTCAGAACAAAGTGTGTTTATTATAGCTTCCAATCCAATCACGTCTAATTCAATCTACAGGAACATTTCTCAGTCTGCCAGTGAGCCGCCTTTGCTGTTACTGTACGGGGGTCGAATAAAGCAGACATGGCAATAATGTTGTTTTCTCCGGACCCTTTCAGATTGCCTGAGGCCTAATGTTGATCTCAGTTGCTAATTGAGTCAGGTTCAGAAACCTTTTTTCCAAACATTAAGCATAATAGACCAAACAGACCAAACTAGATTTGGAGATTTTAAGTCTCTGCAACTGCTGTGTATGTTTAGGCATCATGCTGCCATGTTGGTCATATGTTGGTGGTAAAATCATAGTTTTCCATAATATAAAATCAATCTGTGGGTGGATAAATGTGCAGAATAATTTGAATGTGCTAGTCAGGTACCTCAGATGTTTCTATTTTTAATATTTAACTTTCGTTGTATAGAGTTCTACAGCTGCTTTATTTCACACTTCCACTTTCTAAGAAACATCCTACATTGTACTTCCACTCACTGTTCTATTTATAAGAAACACCCTCCATTGCACTTTTACATACTGCCCACTTTATCACAAGCCCCTACATAGTGTTTCTTCATACCTGCCTCTTTATTAGAAACCGCTACACTGTGCTTCCATTCCCTGGACTCTTTATTAGAAACCCTACATTGTGTTTCCACATACTGCCCACTTGATTATAAACCCTTGCGTTGTGTTACCATTGCACTTCTAGTTTCTTAGAAACACCCTACTCTGCAATTTCACTCCCTAGCTACTTTATTTAAAAAAGCCTACATTTTGTTCCCACATACCAGCAGCCACTTTATTTGAAACCCCGACACTGTGTTTCCACATACTGACCACTTTATCACAAACCCCCTACATTGTGTCTCCAAAAACCAGCGACTTTATTTGAAAACTCTACATTGTGTTTCCACATACCCTTATGTTGTGTTTCCACATACCAGCCACTTTACTTGAAATATAGTGTTTTGTCCTTCCACTCCTGTGCTTCCACTCTGTGGCCACTTTATTAGAAACGCCTATGCTGTCTTTACACAAACTGGCCACTTTATTAGCTTACTACCTTGCACTTCCATTCACTGATCACTGTCTTGCAATTTCACTCGCTGGCCTTTTTATTAAAGACCCCTATGATGTGTTTCCACAGACTGGCAACTTCATTAAAATACCCCTATATTGTGTTTGCGCATACTGGCAACTTTATTAAAACTCTACATTGTGTTCCCACATTGTGTTTCCTCATACTGGCTACTTTATTAGAAACCCTTACATGGCACTTACATTACTTAACCGCATGCCTTATTTTTATGTTTCTCTCCTCAGATGGGAGTCTTCCGAACATCTCAAGCTCTTCCATCCCACCAGTAGATCTGTCCTCCACCCTGTACACATATGACTTTACCCCAGACGAGCCGACGGATGGAACCACAGAGAGCATGCCGACAGCCGACACCAAACCAAAGAAACTGGGCATTGGCCTGGGGGATAACCTCATCCCACTCTACGTGTCCATCCTGACCGCTGTGCTGCTCGGCCTTGTGGCCTTCATCATCTTCAAACGGTGAGGAACCGGGGGACATATTGAGATAGCTTTCTGAGAGTGCTGGAAGGTGAACTGAGGAACAAGGTCTTGTGTGGCCAAAGAGTATATGCAGCTGAAAGCTGCAAACATGTCTTACCACATCTCTGATAAGTAAGGCTAGACTGTTGCAAAGGTCAGACCTTTTTATCAGACGCAATATTTCTGGAAATGGTGTGATGTTTGAGAAAAAAATCTTTTACCATCCCGAACACTAGGGAAGCTTGCCAAATCGTTATCCTCTCAGCTATTACTTAAAACGAGAGAGAAATCCGAGACACAACACATGTACCTTGTTCTTTATACAAAGTAAGGTGAGAGGAGCCAGAGGAGCCCTTTGTCAGATCCCAAACCAGCATTTTGTCATTCATGCCATTTTGTAACAGAGGCTGCTCTGTCAGAGGAGGGAAACATTCAAAGCTACTTGTCCTGCTCCCAACCCAGAAGATCATAAGATATTCATTGCTCAAACACCAGCGGGCCACTCTATTTTTAAATTAGGTCATCTGGTTCATTTCAGCTCTCTAACTGCAGGCCCCTCATTGCCTCCCCCACCCCTTTTCAGGTTTGTATATACTGTGCTTTGGATCCCTGTGCCAGTGTCAACCAGCTTTGTTGGTTAGTTCTTATGTGTTAGGTGATATGGTTAACTCTTGCTCCTTCTTTTGGTCCACTGGTTTCTCAAAGATATAGCTTGTGGAATGTAATTTTCCTTCCAAGATGATGAGGCAGAACATGTGATATAAGCACACAGCTTTCCTGTTGCTAATCAGTTTGGCAGTATACAACTTTAGAGAATCCTTAGCTTATAGTTGCAGTATAGTGATGCTCAGGTAGCTGGCCCAGGAAGATGGTCCAGGAAGTCTGGCCCAGAACCCGTTGAAAGTTAAAATTTGGTGTAAGGAGAAATATGATGTAAGTCAACCTATCTCTTTATATATGTTAGGTTCCTTCAGAACTCTGTTCCTAACAGCCATGTTCCTAGACTCCACTCCTCACCTTCATAATTAGATCTATTTGATCATAATTACATAATCCAGTTCACCTGATGTTTAGTCACGTGACTCTATTTACTACTGGCATAAATACCCCTGTGTTTGCCTGTGTTATTTTGTGAAGTATTGTCAGTGTTTCTATCTGCACACCGAGTGCTCTTGTTTTGTTGGATGTATTCTGGTTTTTGATTCTAACTTTGCTAGAGGCAGCCTCATCACAGCCCTACACGAATATTATGATGGGTCTCCCAGGGTTTTCATGCAATGTTTGTTGTACATGAAGAATGGTTCAGAATGGACAGAAACAAGGTGGACTTTGTAATCTCGTTTTTAACTGGAAAGGCTTGAGACTCGGAAATGGCACTTTGGACCTCCAAAAACTTGGTACTGGACTCTGAATCTGCTTTCTCCCATTTTTTCAGACAAGTTTTTGTTCACTCCCCATCCAGAAGATCAGTTCATGACCATATATATGGCAAGCATCAGGCTCTGCGGTGGTATACGAGCAGCATATGGGCTAGCCAGCTCTCCTCACAGGGTTTAATCTCTTCCTAAACTGCAAACTACAAACTGAGCTGGCATGTCACAAGGACATTGTAGATCTTGATCACTATATTCAGACTGCAGTGGGCATGGATCGCCTTCTCCAACAGCGATCCAAGTCAATGCAACAAGCGGTGATGTAAGTCTCATGACACCTGTGCTTTTCCCATGTAACTCGAAAAGTCCCCTCTAACACAGGAGGAGTGACAACACAGACTGTGTTCCTTCCTGCGCTGGTCACGTCCTTGCCATCTGCCCCACTCTTTCTCATGGCAGGGATTCCACTGCTGCAAGAGCGGTAACAGTGTCTTATTTACTTTCTGTAATATACTCAAAAACAGTTGACAGTTCCAGTTGCACTGTCAGTTGGGGTTCAGTCTGTTGTTGTTGCAGTGTTAATTGTCTCTGGGGCCCTGGAAACTTCATAGACCCCCAACTGGCAAAGGAAAGTAGGCAGACAAGTTCATGGGCTATCTCCTCCCCTGCCTGTTTGAAGATTAGATAGTCAGCTGCTGGGATTCTGAGACTGGTCATGCTGGTCAATCCCCTCTTGTTTTGACACAATACAATACTAATATTAATGAATTTTGGCAATGGGTCTTATTTGTCCATCATTGTCACCTGCCGCAACGTTTTTTTTTGTTGGGAAAAAAGATGGTGGCCCTTGTCCTTGAATTGGCTATTGTGCACTGAATGAAGGGACAATAACATTCATGTACCCACGCTCATTAATTCCTTCAATCTTAGAATGACTCCATTCCACTGTGATTTTTTTTTACTAAGCTAGACTTACACAGTGCATACAATCCTATTCGCATCCAGGAGAGGGACAAAAGGAAAGCACTGTGTATTACAAATGGGGGGCACTAAGAGTTCCTTCTATTGCCTTATGGGGTCACCAACGCCCCCACTGTGTTTCTATCATTTATGTTTGAAATTTTCAAGGACCTGATAGATCTGTCATCATGTTTATCTATTATATTCTAATTTTCTCCCCGGATCTGATGAGACCCATGTTTGCCAAGTCTTCCAAAGGCTCCAAGATAAAGTATATGCTAAAGGGGAGAACTGTAGTTTTCACCAGTCCTTCACCATCTCCTTCTTAGGCCACCTTTGCACTTTTTCTCTCATAAACTCTCATTGGGTGAATGCAATTATGAAACCTGTGTCTTAGCTCCTGTTAGGTGGGAAACTTTTGAAAGAATAAAGGTGGCTAACTGAGAGGGCTCAGCTTCACCTGAAACCCCATTTAATAAGCTCTTTGTGCCTACTGACCATCGTCATATGTCAGTGCAGTGGGCCCACATTATCCTCAGCTCAGGGCACCCAGAAATCACACAATCCCAATATTTCCTTACTCGTTGGTTTTGGTGGACATCCATTAAGGAGGACGTAATGGACTTTGCCTTACCATACTATGTTTGTGCATAATCCAAAAAGGCCCATGTCCACCTACCACAAGCTGTTCATGAAAAAACCCATGATGAACATCTACGTCAACTCGCCCCTCAGTTCCACCCAGGTGATTGTGTGTGGCTTTCCACTCAGGATGTTTGACTCTACTATCGAAAAACTCTCCATTGAACCTTTTAAAAGCATATGGAAGAATAAGAGATAATAATCTCTTATCTTCCATGTTTCTCTTCTCAAGCCAGTCTGCGCAGCCCACAACATCCTCCAGTGATAGACACTCATCTCCCCCACTGGACGTAGGGTGGAAATGGTGTATTCTGGAAGAGAACTATGCAGCCAAGATGGTCATTGGGGGCACAAGTGTGACTGGGTGGGGTACAAACCAGAGGAGCAGTCATGGGTGCCTGCTTCAGACATCCTGGACCTGGCTCTTATCACGGACCTACCTTGACTGTCCATCCTCCTCCATGGAGTTGCCTGCCAGGCCAGGACTGTCAGTCATCGGGAGCCACGCATAGAGAGGGAGGTTCTGTCAGGTCCCTTCAGAACTCTTAACAATGCTGTCCCTAGACTCTGCTCCTCACCTTCACAAAGACCGCTGATACCTAGAACTAGTTCACCTAAGTTTTAATCACATGACTTATGTACTACCAGTATGAATATCAAAAAGTTTTTCAAAAATTTTTTGTTCACTCCCCATCCAGAAGATCAGTTCATGACCATCTACATGGCAAGGATCAGGCTCTGTGGTGGCATACGAGCAGCATATGGGCTAGCCAGCTCTCCTCACAGGGTTTCATCTCTTCCTAAACTGCAAACTACAAACTGAGCTGGCATGTCACAGGGACATTGTAGATCTTCATCACTATATTCAGACTGCAGTGGGCATGGATCGCCTTCTCCAACAGTGATCCAAGTCAATGCAACAAGCGGTGATGTAAGTCTCATGACACCTGTGCTTTTCCCATGTAACTGAAAAAGTCCTCCCTAACACAGGAGGAGCGACAACACAGACTGTGTTCCTTCCTGCGCTAGTACTGTGGCAAAGCCTGGTCACGTCCTTGCCATCTGCCCCACTCTTTCTCATGGCAGGGATTCCCCTGCTGCAAGAGCGGTAACAGTGTCTTATTTACTTTCTGTAATTTACTCAAAAACAGTTGACAGCTCCAGTTGCACTCTCACTTGGGGTTCAGTCTGTTGTTGTTGCAGTGTTAATTAATACCAGTATGAATATCTTGTTTTATTGGATATATTCTGGTTTTTGATTCCTTTATTTGTCTGTATGCTTGTTGGATTGCCTTACCAGATTTTGACCTAATTTGCTTGGCATATCTGATTCAGATCTTTTGCCAGTTGATACGGATTTGTTTACCTGTTGGACTGAATACTGGTTTTGAAACACTGCCTGTTCCTGTTTTTCACTGTTCTTTGTTTGCTGGAATAAGCATGTCTGCTTTTGGGTCCTACCTTGTCTGTTTTGAGACAATATGATGTTTTTTGTTGTATGCACATGAATAGACTGGTCATGCTTTAAACAGAGTATAAACGAGGTAGGTGCGTGCATGAAATAACAGTTGGAGTGTGTGACATTGACCCACTTCCAGTACATGAGCAGGAAAGGCAGAGTCAGATACATTAACATGTATTGATTTGGCGAGCTGGGCTGAACTATCACTTTCATAAAACATAGCCAGTTGCAAATGGAGGAGGACACAGGCTGGACCATGAGTGGAGCGCACAAACAAAGAGGCATGATAATAGGTGGGAAATAGGATTGTAGAACATGGGAGAAGTCCGTTCATATGGAACAGTGTGGTGCTTTTTCCTAATCAACCATTACACACAGCATCTGACAGTTGTTGCCTGGAGGGTGTGTATCTCCTAAGTCAGACTTGATGGAGTTATTAAAGGGAGGAGTAACCTTTATGTGTGTGTGTGTGTGTGACAGGTGGAACAGCTGCAAACACAACAAACAGGAGGGCACCAATCGATCAGGCACATCCAACCCCAGCCAGACACCATCGCCTGAAGGGGAAAAGCTGCACAGTGACAGTGGCATCTCAGTAGACAGCCAGAGCTTACAGGAGGGCCAGGGACTAGCACACACGGGTAAATACACACACACACACACACACACACACAAACACACACACAGGGGTGCAGAATGTTTCGCTTGGAGCTAAACACAGCAGGAAAGTGAATCTCCAGTAAGAGGTTTGTGAGCACTGCAGAAAAATACTTCAGCAAAAAATAAAAAAATTCACACAATTTCCCGCTGCCCCTACATTTCTGCATAATTCAATAGCTGAGAAACAGTCATTCTGAGTAAGTTTAGTGTGTAATGATTTAATTTAGAGATTTGGATTTCTCTAAAGTGGTGGTGAATGGAATGAGACGTCACATCGCCAGCACAAATATATCCATTTTATTTACTCTCCAAATGCTTAAGTGAACCTCCACGTGTCTTTTGAGAGTTTGTATGTAATGCTGATGATGGTAAAATAGTGTTAAATCCTAGTGAAATCAGTTTTCCATGGGGACTATTTTGCTTCACCACACCCTGAATGTATCCCTCCACCATAAACAGCCATCCATTAGCTGAATTGCTTATCCTCAACTAGGGGGTGCTGAACTCTATCCTAGTAGTCGTACGGTACAATGTTGAGAAACACAGGTTGCCACAGGGCAGACACAGACAAGCATGCTCACTAATGCGCACACACACACACACACACACACACACACTCACATCTAGGGACACTTTAACATCTCCAGTTCTCCTGACATGCATGTCTTTGGACTGTGGAAAGAAACTGTAGTACCTGGTAGAAACCCACACGTAGGGGGTTCCTGCCCTGGGAACTGGACCATGTTGCTCTGAGGTGACAGCAATACCCACTGTGCCACCGCGTTGCCCAAAACAAAAAAAAAATAGAAACATTTTTGGCCACATATTCAATGTAAAACTATCATAAAACTTTATGTCAGGCATCAGGCAGTGTATTTATACCATTTAATGAAATAACTTTCTGGTAGGGAGCTTTTAGAGTCAGACCTGCTTTTATTTCACCCCCACTGAACAATTCTGACAACAAATTTCTGTAGAACAGAGCTTTTCACAAACAAAAAATTGAAAACTTTTATAAAATCAGTAACCTTCCTCCAAACACAAGCGGGTGGGGCCGAGTGATGAGGCTGGAAAGTCTAAATGTTTCATAATGCCCCCAAAATAGAGACCTTAGGCCAGTTGCTAAGTGTGTGTCAAATTCTGGGCAACCAGAAGTGTTATATGTGGGATTCCTTTAAAAATGATGGAAGTGTGACACTCAGCGGAGGTCACCAGGTCATATCTCAGACCAACCTTCAGCCCTTATCTAAACCCAGAGAGCGGTGTTGGCGCAGATGATGGATTCTTCTGCGGATTCTGCAAAAATCTCTTTGTTTATTGCCACTGGAGTTATTTTTGCTCTATTGATGTTGATCCTATGTAACCCTTCTTTTTCCTAACAGTGGTTTACAAATATATGAACCGAGACCAAATATGGTCACAAATAGCATGGTTTATTGTGGTCTATTCTAAGTTGGCCTGGTTTATTGGCTTGTTGACTGTACACTGCAGTTTAAAGATTTGTTCTAATAACTAGACTCCTGGAGTTCTGTTGAGATGCTTTTTCGCGAATATGAATATTGTTTAGGAAGCTTAGTCACTGACCAGGCTCTTGTACCTCCTTTCTTCGCAGTGGTTAAGATGGATGGTGGCTCACCTCTGATCTTGCCCTTGCACGCACGTGAGGAGGTGGAGAAACTGCTCAACCATGGCTGTGATGGTGACGGGCCAGGGGCCATGCAGGAGACCGACTGGCGCAGTCTGGCCGGGCTGCTGGGCTACGAAGAGGAGCGCATTGCCTCCTTCAGACAAGAAGAGAGGCCCATCCAGGCACTGTTGTCCGACTGGGCCAGTCAGGAAACAGCCAGCGTGGACACGCTGTGCACAGCCCTTAGAAAGATCAACCGAGAAGATATTGCCCAGAGCATCATGCTGAAGCCAACCGCCACGTCTGCTGTATGAGGGAGATAGACACACAAACACACACACACAGACACACACAAACACACACACACACATACATACTCTTAAGCCATAGCCACTGCGCCAAAACGCATCCGTGATGTATACACATACCCTGATGTGTACTTGGGTGTACAGTCCATTATGCTAACTTGCTAAGAAGTGTTAATACCATACTGCCACAAACCTCCTAAACCTGAACCATGGCTGGACCTTTATTAAATTATTCCAGTATTTGCTACTTCTGTTTGCATGTGCCTTTAATTTCAACCCAATAAGCCAACAATGGCCCATTAGAATAGGTCAGATTCCATTATCTGCTATTCCCTATTATTACATGTCCTGGACGGCCAGAGTCCAACACGGTTTGGTGATTTTCCAGCCTGTAGCGAGAGCAAATATCCCCCCAACGATGTTTCCAATCCAATTCTCATCAAAATTGAATTAAGATAGATCAAATTTATTCCACTGTTTTATTTCAGTTTATTTCAAATTCCACATCTGTAGTCCAAGATATTTTGGGATTTCAAATTTTGCTTCTTAAGTTTTGCACTGGCACTAAGAGGCCAATGTGATACCACTAGAAGCTTCCAGGTTCTCACAGATCTTTTATGTAAATACTTCAGACGTCTGGTTCCTACCACCAGCACTGAGTAGGAACACTGTAGGTCGCTTTCTCGGGAAGGGTTTCACCTCAAACAATTCCGAATGAGTCTGTTTTTTGAAAAATCTGGAATTCCCTTGTGGAATACCGGACATATTTTATTTCTCCTGCTTTAGAAATACACCCCTGAATTGTGACACTCTTGGAATGAGCTGATTTCAGTTTTCAGGTGTTCCTGAGCTGGAAAGTGACCAAAATGTGCTGGACTGTTCTCCTCCAGGCCCCTTGTCCACTGTCTCTTGATGTCACCTGCCTGTGGCCAGCACACTTCTACATTAACCAGTGACCCATTGCCATACAGCATATAAACAATCATTGGCACCGCAGTGCAATATTTAACCAGCAATCATCCCAGATGGCTTAGACGTCTGTTTGTGGCAAATTTCAATGTTTCCGTGGTTGAAAACTAACCTAACCAGTGTCTTCTGAAGTCCGCTTTCAATACCGTTTCATCATCTGCCGTGATCTCCAGAGTGCAAGCTTGTTTCGTTTTTGGAAGTGTGTTCCACAGAAGATCCTGAGCATGAAGGACATTCTGTAAAATACATTAGATATGCCAGGTCACTGTTTGCAAATCATTGCCTGTAAGCTAAAACAAGCTATTTGAGGAGGAACTTATCCACTCAAGCATGTAGAAAGGACTTATAGATTTGGTGAAGGGACAGTGTGAAAGAGGATGAGACAGAGTGGGACATGCATGTGCGATAACACTATGTACGTTTTTATCCAAAATGTCCATGATGACCAAAGCCATCATTGCCAACCCACAGTTATCAGTGTGGTCACTGTCATCTAATCTTATCTATAAGTGCTTATGGCTTTGTTGACTCAGTTGCATCTGAGCGTGGCAGATTCTCATCACCCAAGTTGAAAGACATTATTGTCCTGGTGGTCCATCTGAAAGCTGAGAAGCATTTTTTCCCTATTTCCTTCTCCACATTTTCCAACAGAAAAAGTAAAACGATACCAGTCCATACCTGCCCAGGGTCATCACCATGACAAAAGAGCTTGGTCATGGAGTCTGTGACCTAGATAAAGAGTGACCCACACACACACACCCCAAAGAAACAAGCTGCCCACATGCAAAGCGAACTGGCGTCAGGTTGATTGAAAGTGACTTTAATGAGCGGAGGAAACAAGACACCGCAACTAAATAACACAATATTGAAGGCATCATGCCATATCCCTCCTCCAACCTTCAAGCCACCACAAACAACTCTAGACGGGTTAATGACGAAGGTACGAGGCACTTCTTCAAGGAGAGCCTGAACAAAAATGAGAAACAGTCATCCAGGAGTCTGTATTTTTCTCAGGGGTCATTTATGTGATGCTGTCCATCTCCAGAGTCACTTTGCTGTCTCCATACATGTCTATACAACAGAGGCCTTGGCGCTTTTTCAAGGTAGCACTAGAGCTAAAAGTAGAAAGATAACTTGCTTTGGGAAGGGGCTGGAGGAGGCGCAATTTTTTTTCCATTTTTTTTTCCAGTGGACCAGATATTAACTACTTGCCGTTGAGCTCAAAACAGTCCAATAGCCCATGGTGAAGTTGGCCTTCAGTGATAGGTGGACAGGAGTAGGGATGTTGTTGTAGTACTGAGTGCTGATTGCTATATTTGCAATTTGATAGATCACCTACTAAATGGGTAAGTGCCAGGGCTTTCTGCCTCTACATACCAAAGTGACAGATAGCTAGTGACACTTGCAGTGCTTTCACTGCTTTGGAAAATGGAGATGGACAGCCAGAAGTAGCACTAAAAATGGATGTGCAGTGCACCTCCCACTTTTCAGCCTTTAGAAAAAGTGCAATGTAACCCACTGCCCCCCCTCCCCTTACTTTTTCCTGACGAATAAGACATTGTGTAGGGTGGTCAGGAGTGCATGGTTCTCTTTTTGCTTAGTTAATCCCCAAGAAAATGTTATCCTGACAAAGGCAAATTGCTAAACTGACTCGGGTATACATTACTTTGTAAATCACCATTGCTATTCGTTTCAAAACGGCCAGAGTTGTTTGGTTCATCTTGGTAGCAATTTGGTAAATACTGCAAAGTTTACTGTGGAGTTTAAGTGTAGTAATACAATGCGGTATAGAGTGTAATTAAAGTCCACCGATCTGTGCTGTAGCATTCTGCAATAATGGTCAGCTATATTTCAGCTTTCAAAGGAAATTTCACCAAATAATAATAATAAAATAATCTGCATGATTGAGTTAAAAACGTAATTCCGAGTAGGTCTGATCTGAAAAGATACATTGCAAAAAACGTACAGACTCATATTTCTTTACAATGGTGGTGAATGGAACCAGGTGTCTACGATACAAATACAGCCATTGTATTTATGTAAATGGAATGTTGATGATGGTAAAATAGCGGCAAATCTAAAAGTTTTATTGGGGGCTATTTTGCCTTACAACATCCTGGGTTTAGTTTTAGTTTTCTAAAACTCTGGTAAAACAGTGTCAACAATCAGGCAGTACGTCCATAGCTATTTAATGTAATGACCTTTTGGAAGGGATCTTTTAGAGGCAGATGCCTGGTTACATTCACTAACGCTATGAACAATTCAGGAGCTGACTCTAAACTGGAGCATTTCACACCAAACCCACTTGGAACGACTTTGTCTTAACAATTGATTTATGCATCAATTTTGAAAAATGAGTGGAATTTCTCTTTGTAATAAGGGCAAAGCCAGCTTTCACTGAGGCACTGTGACATGGTCATTTGCTTTATCATTGCATCTGACTGACTCTTTTGACCATAATGTTGGGATACGCAAACACAATGTGTAATATCTATGAAGGTGTTCTTCCCTTTCTGTAAGAGGGAGGCTGTGTTATTTTCAGTAACGCTTTGCTTTATGGGGCAGAATTCATAAGGCCACACAACAGCTTCATTAGCCTGTTATGACAACTGACAAACACCTAGATAACCATTTATAAAGACATATTACAACAAACATCACCAGCTGATGCTTGCTGGAATAATACTTTCCAAAGTTTATGTGTGATTGTCATGGCAGGTTTAGATAGATGTATGTCAGTTGTCATGAAGGGTGTTGTTTGTGGCCTTATAAATGCTGCTCTACAATAAAGTGTAATTTTCTTATTAAGAAGTGACATTATGTTCTATATTGTTTCTTAAAACAGTTTAGACTGTAGCACTTAAAAGTGTAAATACATATTACAGTATCACAAGTGCCTGAGAGAAATGTCAGGTCTATGTTGCACCATTGATTCTGTTTGTATTTTTTGTTAATAATTTGTATTTTTTTATGAGTGTTAAGGCATTTAAACGGGTCAATGCCAGACCATGGCCATTTACCCTATTAACATTGTAATCTATCCATTCCCAACTTTAGGTCAACTTTGGACAGTATCTTTCCACTGGGCTTGAAAGAGGCTAATTTTTGTTTTGCGCTAATTTTTGGTCAAAATGTCAATGGTTGATATTGCCAAGACCGATTCCGCTCGCTAGTGGGAGTTGGTCTACCGTAAGGGCACACCGCATTCTGACAATCATTAAAAAATAAAATGTTAAAGGTGCAAGTAAGGTGTAAAGGATGGGTGGGGTCATGAATCATGCCCTTAAGAAAGTAACAGGAGTGGAAAGGCAGGGATGGACAAATGATGTTGGACAAAGATATGTCATTTTGTGGGTATTATCTCGGGACAGTTTTAAAAAAAATGTACAAAGTGAAAACATGAATGTTCCTTGTATTTACTAATATGCACACTGTATTATATTAATGTGAATTCTTAGACTTCCAACATCTGGTTGGATGCAGTTATGAAAGAACAATAAAGTGAATAAACTAATGCAAATTGCAACACCGTGTTCATGTGTAAATGTTTTTTTATTAATTTCAAGTGATAGGTCCACAAGCCTTGGCCCCAGGTGCATCAAAAGCATTTTTAATATGGGGGAACACCCTGGTGGTGGGGGGTTCTGTAACCCAGGTTTGGGCATGTTGCACTGGGCATCTCACATATTTCCCTCATACAAATTGCTTTGTGGATAAGTGGGGGGGGACGAAACACATTATTTTTAAAAGCAGTGGCAGCCTGTCGTCGGCCAGGAGTTCAAGAAGAACCCGCTTCCAATCACTCAACATAATGCTAGCCAGCTTGGGCATCTGTTAGGTAATTTAACAGAATTAGAAGTTAGTCTTCTCTTCCTAACATCCAGTGATGTTGCTTTAGTGATGAACTTTTGAAAAGAAAATAGACTTGATGTTAATCATCCCTGTTAATATGGCTTAATGTGGATAATAACCATAAAGAGTGGTGGTCTTAAGTGTGGACTCTTTTAACGAAAGATCGCAAGTTCAAATGCCAAATCAACCATGGTTGGGACAACTTACAGACTTAGCACAACTGGGTGGGTAGGGTGGCCCTCCCTCTCCCCATTACTCAGTATGATGCTAGCCAGTGCTGATGTTCGCTTCCAGTGCTGGTGGTGTTGTGTGACTGGGAGAGTGTAGTACAAAAAAAGTTTAGTGCAAAAGAAAATGTAATCTCAGCAACTAATGAAACCTGGAGAAAGACAGATTTTAGTTGTTGCTTAAGAAGCATTTACAGCTCATTTTCAGTTTAATTTTTTCAGTTAAATTTTCTTTTTTTTATATATTTCTAAGGAGTAGCAGTGGCAGAAATGACCTATGTACAGTGCTGCACAACCAAGCGACATGTTTAAAGCTGATTCATTTTGGAGGTGGCATGGAGTTTGAGGAATGCCATAGACTGCTGGTTTACACATTGAGATCATTCTGCTGTGACTGGGCCCAGGGATAAAATACCAAGTGGTCGCGCCTGCCAACAAACTAGGCAATTGTAAGTAAATAGAAGAACTGACTATGCCACGGAGTGATAAAATAATGGGCACTGGGACCCACTAGATAAAGAATGCACTATACCCCACTGTAGGTTCGTTTCAGGAAGGAGCAGCAAGACAAAATTAAACTTTCTCCAATATTTATTTAAAAAAAATAAACAACTGAAACACTAGTAGACCGAAAATCAATAATAAAATGATCGTTCAGTGCTTAAAACGGTAAAATACTGTCCAGGTATGGTTGAGTGAGAAGGCACGTTCTCTCTCCAGTCTTGTCCTGCTCTGTTGTCGCTATCCAGCCCATCCACCACTCACAGCCCTAGGACAGACGACCGGTAGTAACTGTCCCACACACTGTACACAAACGCTGCGACTGGCGTGACTTACTTCACTGGGCCCCGACACATGCCGAGGACCCACAATGATGAATTAGCTGCTCACATGATCAGAATCGTCTCGGGGTTCATTCACTACAAACACTCCCTCTCCTCTGCTCCATGTCGACACAGCCACACTGCTGTCGCTTGAGATACTCTGTGCTTCACGAGTTCCCACTCCCCAACTCACATCTACTGGTGTCCTCACATAACGCCCAAAATCAGATAGGAGGGAGCATAACCTGTGGCACTATGTACAGTGTTATTATATGCCATCATGAGCTCAGGTAATCATGTCGGCCACCTCGCTTGCTCTTCCTGTGCTAGGGAACGCCACATCCCCAGGATTGTCTGGTTCATGCATTCAACCTGACCGTTCCCAGCAGGATGGTAGGGTCTGGTTCTACTCTTTCCTATCCTGTACAAAGTGCACATCTGCTTAAACAAGTCTTCCTCAAAATTAGGATCCTGATCTGAGTGAAGCCGCATGGGGCAACTGAATTGCTGCACAACAGTTTTCCACAATACGCTGGCTGTGGTTAAAGCAATCTGGTCTCGAGTGGGGACAGCCCAAGCATATCTGGTGAACATATCTATCAAGACCAAGATGGTTTGATACTCATCACCAGGTCGTCCTCAGACTCCAATCCTGGCCAAAAGAAGTGTCTTCGAAGCCGGCTCAATGTGTGCTCAATCCCAGCATGGCCCATGGCTTCGTGATAACCTGTTCAAACAACTTACACGAGTAAGGATCAGTTACCTCACAGTATAACACACCATCTCATACCTTTAAACGCTTCCAGTGACTCAGTTTCTTTACTCCGGGCTGTACAGCCTGACAATCCTCTGCACTGGGCCACTCCTGTCCGTTCACCCAGCCATACCTCACCATCCTCTTGCTGTGACACCATCCTCTTGCCCAATCTACGTTAGAGGTCTCCTCATGCCCCTGATTCTCTCCTCTTGCCACACTGCTCGCCATGAAATCCACCACTGGGACTCTGCACAGCGCATCAGCGTTCGTATTCTCTCAGCCGGCCCGATATTTCCCTATATAGTTGTAGCTGGCTGGCTGGGCTACCCACTGCTGCTCTGTCGCACCCAACTTGGCAGTCTGCAAATGGGCTAGAGGGTTATTATCCATGTATACAGTGACTGTGGCCCCCATCAAGTAATCTTTAAACTTTTCTGTCACTGCCCACTTGGCCAATAGTTCCAATTTGAAGGAATAATAATTTGCGTCATTTTCTCGGCAAGGTGCAAACTACGACTAGCATGGACAATCACTCTCTCCTGCCCACCCTGAACTTGAGCCAGAACTGCCCCCAGCCCTTGGTTACTTATGTCCGTGTATAGCGTAAAGGGTTGCTCAAAATCGACAAATGCTAAAATTGGTGCTTGTATGAGTCTCTATTTTAGGGAATTGAATACTTGCTGACACTGTTCAGTCCAAATAATTTATTCATTTGTTTGGCAGCCAGGACTCCAGTAAGCAGGGCATTTAAAGGGCGTGCTATCTTAATGAAGTTGGCTACAGATCGGCGATAGCACCCTGCTAAACCCAGGAAAGCCCTTACCTCCTTAATCGTAGTGGTTGCTGGCCAGTCCCTGACAGCCTGGGCCTTCGAGGCATCTGGGTGGACCCAATCTCTACTCACCACATGTCCCAAGAATTTTACCTCTGACTCCAGCATCTTACATTCGTTGGGGCACAGCTTTAGCCCATACTGTTGTAGCCTCTCGAACACCTGCCCTAGATGCCTAAGGTGGGACTCAAAATTTGGAGAATACACAATTATATCATCCAAATATACAAGTAAGAAATCAGTTACCTGCCCACTAAGGCAATGCTGCATCAACTGCTGGAAGGTGGCTGGAGCATTGCACAGTCCAAACGGCATACGGCTAAAATTCATATAACTCAAGGGGCATGGCAAAGGTCTTCTGGTGGTCATCAGCATGAACCCTCACCTGCCAATAGCCATTAGCCAAATCCAAGGTCGAAAACCATTCAACCTTGTTCAAAGAGGTCAAGGTTTCTTCAATTCGTGGTAAGAGGTAAGCATCTTTCTGAGTCACAGCATTCAATTTCCTGTAGTCTATGCAGAACCTCCATGTCCCATCCTTCTTGCGCACCATGACTACAGGTGCTGCCCATGGGCTGGAACTCTAATAACCCCTCTGTCTAACATGTCCAGCACCAACATCTTCATTTCCTTGTACATGGCTGGTGGCAGTGGGTGGAACTGCTCTCTGATTGGGCCAGCGTCACCGGTGGGTATATGGTGTTCCACTACATCAGTATACCCCACATCCTCTTCTCCTGCTGCAAAAACTGTCGACCATCAATCAATTAAAACTGTGTTTCTCTGTTAATTCGGCCCCTGGTGCTAAACACCATGGATAGGGCGCCTCCCCCAGTCACTGCCACATTCACCACATCACCCTCCCAAGTGAGGCTCACATCCTGGGGTCCATACATTTCCGCCTCCTCAACCACATACAACATAGCGAGTTTCTGATGCAGTCGGACCCACACATCATACAAGGTGGGGATCGCATAGTCGCAGTGGGATCCGTCCCCTCTGGATACAGCACACAATATGTGCTACACCCATGGCATTCCCTCCACCAGACCACAGCATGCAAGCCCCTTGGGGACCATCTGCGTTTGGTCCCATATCACCACTTCACTGGAAGTAAGAACACACATCTGTATGATGGCTGGCCTTACATACCCCAGCAATCCATCCTCTTCCATTGAGGCGTCACTCATCGGCACACTGCGAACACTTCTTGCCATCCCTCCTGTGGCTGCCCTCCCGGATCCATCTACATATCTGGCTTGAAGAACTTGTCCTGGCATTCTGCAATAATATTCATTCCGATCAGCAAAGGCATTGATAAACATTCAGGTCAGAACAACACAATAACTTTCTGTGGGATTCGCACACCAGCTACCTCCACATCTAGTACGGCATAGCCTGTGTATGGGATCTCTAGCCCATTAGCCGCTCTCAACCACAGCAGGGGTACGTCTGCCAGTGGATGGCCTGGAAAAAGTTCCTCAAACAAAGTCTGGTGCATCAGTGAGACCTGGGAGCCTGTATCTAAAAGGCCCCGACCTTCTCTGCCTCCCAAAGTAAGAGTAACCATTGGGCACTCACCCACAAATTGTTGACGGGTCCTATCCTTCACCTCCACCCGAGACTCTACCACCTGGACCTCGTGGTAGAGTTTAAGCGTTTAAAGGCGGCTGGGTATTGGTCGGGTTACTGCATTGTTATGCCTGGTGCCCTGGTGTCGCACAATGGTGGCAAATTGGCCATCCAGCCTCATCCCACTGATGGGGGGCACGAGCACGCCTCTCCCATGTATCTCTCACCCTGACAGGTAGGGGTGCTCCTCCAGGCTGCTGGCCCGAACTCATCTGCTGGACCAATGGCCTCAATTCTTGCAGCACACCTTGGGTCATTTCTCGAATCTGTTGTGTCACCTCTCCAAGTATCTCTTTCTTTAACTCATCTCTCCATGTCATACTAGGGGATACAGAGGGCCTCACATTATTACCTTTGACTAGCGCACTGGTGGTGTCATACCTTTCCTGCTGGTATTCTTCTGCCAACAGCCGGGCCTCGTGTTGCAGTCCAGCAAAGGTCACCTCTGGGTTACGGCATGCAAAGATCTTTAATGTACGTGCCAGGGGGCCATCTTCCATACTAAGGAGCAGCTGTTCCTTCAACAATTCCTCCGAGGAGGCCTCTGTGGGGTCCCGTCTCTGCAGTTTACAATACAACTCCTTCAAACGCAACACAAACAGATTAAAAGGCTCTCTAGATTGCTGCCTACACCCATAAAACTGACTCCTCAACACAGGTAATGGGGTTTCATGTTGGTACAGGGAATCCAAATACTCAAACGCTTTACTAACTTTATCCCTCCTTCCAACATCTATAACCTCAGTCTCTCTTTTTGGCTCCCCCCCCAAGGCACCTATTAAAATCTGTACTCATCTAACCTCGGGAATCTCCTGCATATTCAAAAACCCTTGAATTTGTTTTTTCCAATCCTCATAACTAATACCTCCCTCGGGTCCCTTAAACTTAGGTATCCATGGGGCACCAGGGAATGCTGACATCATCATCATCATGACCACCAAGTCAATCAAGCAGAGAACAATCAAGATGAAAAGAAATAAAAAGTAAATAAATTAATTAAATTAGTAAAAAAAAAACAAAAAAAAACTTTACTATGGACTTGCTGCACGGTTCCCGAATCCTGCCGACGACACCAGAAAAGATGTTGCAACTGGGGCCAGGGTTAAAATACCAAGTAGCTGTGCCCACCAACAACCTCCGTAATAGGCAATGGTAAGTAAATAGTAGAACCAACTATGCCACCCAGTGATAAACTGAAACACTAATAGGCTAAAAATCAATTATAAAATGATCTTTTAGTGCTAAAAATGGTAAAATACAGTCCAGGTACGGTTGAGTGAGAAGGTACGTTCTCTCTCCAGTCTTGTCCTTTCCAAAACTCCGACCGGCAGTAACTGTTCCACACACCGCACACAAATGCTGCGACTGGTGCGACTCACCTCACTGGGCCCCGACACATGCCGAGGACCCACAACGATGAATTAGCCGTTCACACAATCAGAATCATCTCGGGGTTCATTCACCACACATGCTCCCTCTCCTCTGCTCCTCTGCTTGCTTCACAAGCTGCAACGACCGTCGGCCTTCTGCTGCACGGCAATCCTCTTGGCACACAAATGCAGCACTTCAATAATTCAGTTCACAGTTCAAAGCCTCGATCCTTACCAGAGGAGGGTCACCATGCCTGACAAAGCACACCCATAGTCTGAAGGAGCACAGCAAACAGTGGGCGCCGCCATCTTTAAAAAGTCCAAGTCCCGCCCCTCACCTTCTAAGATTGGGGAAACACTTGCCGTGCTAAAAAGGTCTCATAACGTCATTCATAGAGCAGCTGTCACTCAGATTACACAGAGAGAAAGAAAAACAGTGTAAACAACCCAAACCGTGCAATTGTATTAAAAAAATCTAACATTACCACAATAATTCACCCCCACACAACATATAATACAAAAAAAGGAATTACTGCAACACATAATATTCTCTCCATGGCAACCCCGTAACAATTCCACAGGGTAGTGCACTGCACCCAGTCTTATGGGCATGTGCATTCTCGAAAAACCTTCAAAGAGGTCACACAGGACATGTGTACAACATTAAAATATAAATCATTGAAAAGTTATCCAAAAAACAAGAAGAACGATAACCAAAAATTGCTTTAATACCAATCCTGTGGCTTTAGTTCATGTGGATGCCAGGTGAAACGAACAGTACCCCAGACAGTAAAGTCCAGTATCTGCTAGAAGAACAAAAGACATTTGATGTGTTGCAAAACTCATTAAATGTTGATCAAGATGTTTGGATATTTTGGATCCACAAGACCACTGTAAAAACACTATACATTTCCCAGAAATCCCTGATAGGTGGAGCTACCAAGTACATGTCCTCATAGCCCTTGATTACACTACCTTGTCTCTTGGGGTGGAGGTGATCCATATCAGCTTTTCTCATGCATCTCCTTAGTTACATACTCCCAGGAAGCCTCACTAACTGACCAAAGTATGTGAGAACTCAGGGCTGTGTGTCGGACAGGATCGTCTGTAGTACTGGGGCCCCGCAGGGAATAGTTCTGGCACCATTCATCTTCACCATCTGCAATGCAGACTTCTCTCACAACTCCACCAGCTGCTTTCTGCAGAAGTTCTCTGATGACTCTGCAATAGTCTGCCTCATCTCTGATGAGGACAACAAGGAATACAGAGAACTTTGTGGATTGGTGCCAGCAGAACTACCTCTAGAGCAGCACTGGAAAAACTGGAAAAAGGAGCTGGTGGTAGACTTCCGCAGGCACCAACAACGTCCACAGCAACCACTGAACATCCAGGGCATGGACATTGAGGCTGTGGTGCCTTGGTGCTCATCTGAACACCAAATTGGACTGGATTCATAACACAAATGCTCACTACAAAAACGGGCAGAGCAGGCTGTACCTGCTCCCGAGGACCTTTTATGACTCTGTGGTGGCATCAGCCAACTTTTATGGTGTGGTCTACTGGGGCAGTGGCATCTCTGTTGGGGACAGAAAGAGACTTAACAGGCTGATCCGGAGGGCAGCTCTGTTCTAGCATGCCCTCTGGACCCAGTGGAGGTGGTGTGTGACAGCAGAATGGTGGCTAAGCTGTCATCTCTGTTGGACAACATCTCCCACCCCATTTCTGGTGCATTACTACTGTTTTTGTCAGTGTCAATATGTTTGTGTGTGTGTGTGTGTGTGTGTGTGTATGTATATCCACAGTGTCCTTATATTTATTTATGTATCCACTCATACATACATACAAACTTATCTACATAAAGACATACATACTTATCTACATGTAGTGTACATATAGTTTACACATATATACGTATATATTTTACAATACACATGTCCATAGTTTATATTTCTAGATTGTATAGTGTAAATGTTATACTGTTCTGTTGGTACAGTATTTCATTCTGTTCCATTGTTTTTAATTTTTGCTGCTCTTACCTTTGTACTGTTCACTTTCTGCCGTGACAATGCAAATTTCCCACTAGTGGGACAAATAAAGGTTTATCTTATCTTATCTTATCTTATAAATATACATGGGACTACACTGTTTGCCTGTTCTGCGACTCGCACTATGAACTATAATCAGGACTACTACAAATCCCAAATAAACAGAGTGTGCATACATTTTGTTGCTTCAGGCAATAGGAATATCACATGTGAAAAACATAAAAATAGTACGCTTTCAAATTTGATTTAAATTCCTATTTATTTTATATGGTTGGACGGAGAATTAAAAACTGCCCCTAAATGTGCGCATGACTACATCTGTGTGTCTACTTTACAGTGTGCGCTGTCTTGTTTTGTAGTTTGTAGTTTTGTTTTGCAGCTTGCAGTTACATTTGTGAATATGCTGGGCATACTGTACATGTAAATACCTTCCCAAAATACCTTCCCAAATACCTTCCCAAACATACCTTCCCAAACACCATCCAGAACAGAGGCAAAAACAAACCTGAAAATCTCCTCCATCCATCTGGAATCATAGAGGGTCTCCTAATGAGCACTATGTTCCCACATTCTGCACGTACAAAAATGTGCAGTTCCCCCAGTGGACATGTCTCATAGGATTTTGCCTGATGTATGACAGGATCCTGCCTGTGGTGTAACTACAATCTTATTTAGTTACAAAACAAAAAAAGGGCCCCCCCATTGCCTTCAGTGGATTAAAAAATTGCCCGCAACTTGCTTGGTGCTCTGTAAGTCATGACAGGTTGTGCATTACAGTGATTTTATCACTGCAGAGTTAGATGCAATGCAGCCTATTAATAATAACTGATGAATAAATTCAGTAGATTCTGACACATTGCTGCTACTGTGAACAAAAACCTTTATATTATATAGTGATTTCGTAGTTGTTTTACCTTTGTGTTCAATAATAGTAAACATACAATAATGTATCAATGTTTCATGCAAAAACCATTGCTTTATGAGTAGTTTTATTCACTAGACATGAATTTCCATTGGTGCCCAAATGTGATTTCCAGTCTTATATTAGCACTAAGCCAATGGTCCTTTTCACACACTGGCCTATCTACTCTCAACATATCTACTCTCAACAACTGGTTATCTACTCTCAACATAGTGTGGCAATGAATTAACTGGTCCCAGATATTGGCTCTAGATCTTCCTAACAAATAGCATTTGGGATGCAGCCACATTTGCACAATTCCATACTGGACAAATAGCACAGAAACCAGAATTGTATAATTTTCCATTTGAATTTCAGATTCCTAACTCTCAACTGGACTGCCCAGTGAAGGCGGATTTTCAGCTATCCATAGACACTGATACATATACATTGCATGTTTACTATTATAGAACACAATAGCAAAAGAATTATGAAATCACTGCAGTATAAAGGTTTTTTGTCCAAAGTTGCAGTAACAAGGCAGAATTGAATTTATTCAATGATTATTAATAACTTAAATGCTTAAATGTTTATTTTATTATATTTTATATCGTCTGACATATTTTTGTCGCATTGTACCTAAAGCTTACCCATGAAAAATTCACTGTAATCAAATTGTATTGCTAACAATGGCTGAAAAACCTGGCTTGTCTTACTGGAATGCGGTCTTACTGGACTTGTTTTACTGGAACACGGTCAATTACCATACTATGTTGGGAAGGAGCCATTTGAGACTTGGGGTTTAATGCTACTTTAACCATATCTATTTACAACATAGACATATAAAGTGTGAAAGACTCACTTTATATTTGAATAACATTCTTTAGTTTCCTGTATTACATAGCTGTTTAGCCTGCTGTCTATCTTTTAGCCTGTTAGTAAGATGATTAGCTTTGTTCTAGCAGCTGTACCTGGGGCATTTTTCAACAATGTACTTATACTTCCTACCTTGCAAGTGATGAAACTGTATTATGTTGTGTGTCAGTGATCTAATGAGTAACTCACAAAGTTATGAAGTTCTATTTCCTTATAGCAGATGAGTAAGCAGAAATACTCCAAACAAAACACATATGAAAACAAAATGTTTGCCTATTGATGAAAATGTGTCCACATTTAGGTGGGCTATTTGAACAAAAGTTCAGAAAAAAACAGCTTTCTCCAGACTGTGCGGTTAGTGCACTTTGGTTAGCATTTCAGGCTAAGTTTACCATTAGCATCGTGTTAGTGTGTCAACAAGCCCAATATACACAAACATAGCACTTTAAAATGACTTAAACAGCCAGCACGATTACAAGTCATCAAATTCCAGTAAACTTGGCATGAAAACAACCCTTTGTGACATGCTGAAGAATCCCCAGACAGCCGGTAACACTGAGCTGACCTCTGGTTCTTATAGCTCTGGCGATGCCTCTGAGAGATTTAGGAGTATTAGGAGAGGTGTTGACACTGAAGACCTTTCAGTCCCTGGGTGATCCTGGATCTCAGGGTCAATAATAAGGTCTCCTCTCAGCAGACTAGAGCAGTGTGTGAGAGAAAGAGAGAGTTAGTGATACACCAAATTGCACCTGATCTCTCTATATTCATTCTCCACTATTTTTTTTCTCAGCCGTTTTTTTTGTCCACTCTCATTGTTCCCCCTCATGTCTCCTCTTCTTCTTGGCCCTGCTTTCTCCATCCTCACATTTCCTTCTCTTTCCTTCACTCATTGTTTGTCCCCAAACCTCTGATCTTTTCACAGGTCTGTGTGTGTGTGTGTGTGTGTGTGTCTGTGTGTGTTCTGGATGTATAGGCCTTACTAAGCAATGCACGATGGGATACTGTCGACCAGACCAGTAAGAGGATATGTGTGTTCGAAAGAAAGAGAGAATGAGAGGGAGAGAGGATGAGTGAGAGGGAAAAAGAAAAGGAGGAAAGAGAGAGGGTGAGAGGGAGAGCAAGAAAGGGAGGGGGTAGAGAGAGAAAGGGAGAAAAATGGGGAAGAGAAAGAGGGTGAGAGAGAAAGAGAGAGAGAGAGAGAGAGAGAGACAGAGAAGGAAATACAGAGAAAAAGAAGGAAGAAAAGAGAAAGAGGGGGAAAGGGAAGAAAGAGAGAAAGAAAAGAGAGAGAAAATGATGTAGAGAGAGAAATAAGGAAGGAGAGAGACAAAGAGAGAGAGGGGAAAAGGGAGGAAAGAGAGAACGTAAGAATAAATGAAAAGGAAGCAGAGAGAGAGAGAAAGAAGGAGAGAGAGAAATAGGGAGAATGGGAGCAAAGAGAGAGAGAAAAGGAAGGAGAGGGAGAGAGAGAAAGAGAGAGACAGGAGGGAGAGAGAGAGAGAGAGAGCGAGAGAGACTATTATGGCACGGCAGCCACAGAAGAAGTTATTAGCAGTCCTAATGTTAGATTTTTTGATTTGCTCATTTCTTCAGACATGTTCATCTGTTCCTCGTCATCTCTCCTTTATTTTCGCTACAGAGAAAGAGAGAAAGTGCACTGGGGGCCTGTGCTTTCCTGCTGTTGTGCAATCGGTGTACTCGAGCCAGTCAGCAGCTGTTTTACATGTGTCAAATAACCTCAAAGGACCCAAAGTCATTAGCATCTAATGTCTTAACAAAATCTTTATGCCAGGCTTGCTCAACACTAAGCATAGATATCTTATGTTAGGTCAGCAAATGATTTCACCCTAGTGGGCCCTGCGGGGGAAAAACATTCAAAGGGCCCATCCTTCTTCTTTTCTGCACTTACAATGCTTTTACTGTTTTATGTACCAAAAGCAATCACATTTGTTGTTACACACAATTTTCCAAACCTCTCTTCACCCCTTAAGTTTCAACAATCTGTTTTGGTTACTGCACCCTTAAGACCCATATGTAAATGACCTATGTTCTGATTTACTATGACCTATATTCTTGTACCATGCTTCACTCAAAAAGAAGTTTAGGCCAAAACACTCCTTATAACTTTAGTGAGAATAGGCAGGGCTAATCTACCGCATAGGCATATACTGTAACCCCCCCCTTTGACGTGGTTCAGCAGAACGTGGTTCAGCAATGTGGTTTATACATCCATTGCGGATTTTTTCTGAGAACAAAACTAATAATTGTTCACTGACACCCCTGTGCTATCACGGAAACTGCAGATATCCAAAAATTCTTTGGCCCCCTCGTTCTCTGCTGGGTTGTTTACTTTTGGGCACGCCGCTTAGTGACCCAGCACAAGGACGAGGGGGCGTGGTGGACGAGGCCCGGACATCACAGCTTTTTTCGTGGCCAAATATAATTTTTCATGCATTAGAGTGCTAAATTATTAACAAAAAATCATTCACTAATTTTGTAACATAAATATTAATATAAATTCAGCTGAATTTCCACATAAAAACTAACTATACATTTTTTAGTACTGTCCAGAGAACACAAAGTAAGCGCGTCTTTGCATGGTGAAATACGCTGTACTCAGAGGCTGGAAGTAGCCAATCCGAGAACGCTATTTATTTCTCCTTGCTGCTGATTGGCTGCTGCCCTTTGACACATCCCTCCAAGCTGCAGTCCAGAATTTCCCCGTGGAGCATCTCAAGTGATCTCGTGTTTTTCATTTTGTTCTTCCTCAAGCCCTGTATTTTTATTACTGTAAAATAAATTAATTTATTACTATATTTACCTGCTTATACCAAAGAAAACGACAGCACATACTAACCAAAACGCGCATGCATGAATTACAGTAGCTACAGTCTATACAGGAGTAACATTGGTATTTTACATTCTAGCACTGCGGGAGTTCAGTGTAAACTGTACAGTACGAATACAGGTTTACCTTTACATTTT
>JBBPCX010067464.1:0-13222 GCA_037974365.1 Hydrocynus forskahlii | reverse complement strand
CAAATCAAATATAAAACCAAAGCTATTTGCCACTGCAGGGCATTCACGTTTTATCTAGTTTGTTATAGAAAAACAAGACTCCAGAGCATGAGTGACAGAAGCATTATAAGCATGTTTTTCACTCCCGGACGACACCTGAGACGTTGAGCGCTACACTGGACTTGGAAACTGTCTCTGTATAAAATGTGTGAAGCAGCTTCAAAAGCCGACTGTTCATTTGCCTAGTGATATATCAAACTCCTTGAAAAGTATCACAAGCTTTAATTTTGTGGCTGATCAGTGTGTATCTATCTATGTGTATATATGTGACCCCTGGTTTTGTAGATTTTCTTAGTGAAACTTTGTACACACTACAGAGAAACTACAGAGAAACCTTGGGTATACTGTAATACAGTTATGCAGTTATTACAACATATGTATATATTATGCCTATTTTTTCCAAAATCAATAAACAAAGAGAAAGCGTGCACTAAAACTGAGAGAAAAAGAAAAAAAATGAACTTTGCACTAGAAAAGTGTTTTTCATCTTCACAACAAGAAGTCATTTTTGCTAGCCAGTTCATCATGAAATTGTATGTAGAAAAGCCTGCAAAATAGCATATTTGGGCACATACGTACTTACACAATACAAACGTATGCAGACACACGTGACACAAACACACCTAAATTGGTCTGACTGAAGCACATTCTCTTTCATGTGCAAGTGAGCCAACTACTTAGCCATTAACACACATCACTCATGCACATGCACATTTGCAGCACAATGCACAATAATCAGTACGAATGTGTGTACATGCACACATCTTTACTAGCAGAGAGTGATTAACATTTTCAAACAAATTGTACTGGCAGCTTATACACACAGATATACAAGTATACACACAGATGTGCACACATATACATACACACACACACACACACACACACACACACACACTCACACACACCCACACACACACACACACACACACACTCGCTCTACAAATGTGGTGAGTTCCCAGTAATTCAGCTTTGGCAAGCAGCAGATTGAGCATGTTGGCAGAGCCTTACATAAGATGAGTGATGGGAAATGAAGACTTTCATCCCCTGATGGACTCTCACGTGGATCCTACACACTGCTCACTTCAATGCTCAGGAATTAAGATTGCACAAATTGGGATTGCACAAAACATACATTTTTCATTGCTCTGATAATCCGAATGTAGCAAAAGTTGAGCCTGTACATTCTTCTTTCATAGTATTAAAAAATACTTCTATTTTTTAAGAAACCGCAACTCTTTAATTAGCTAAACAGAGTCCCTCTCTAAAGCATGAAAGTTTCTACTTTCAAACGCATTATTTTCAAGTTAATAATTCTCAAAAGATCTAGCTTTTCCAACATTGCACTGGTTCAACAGGCAAAACGAGAAATATCCCCTAACTAGGCTAGAGCAATTGCTTTTATGTAAATCAAAGCAAGTAACACCTAACAGCTAAATATAGCAGACAACATGAATATGTGTACACTGTAAATTAGATTCTAATTAGAAATGGGACACATTAGATAGTTCTCATTTATCAAGAATCCTGTGTTTCACTTCAAAATATTTCATAAAGAGACCCTTAAGAATTTCTGGTTATGCTGCAAGATTGTCAGGCGTGGTCACATAGGTACATTGTAGCGGTCAGAATTAAATGACTTAGGACGTAAATGTGATGTTTTAGCATAAATACGTAGATCTTAATCTGTTTTTTTTATCTGTGAGTATTGGGTTCAAGTGGATATGTATATGCACTTGAAGTATATTAAATTAAAATTCAATTTACAGTATATGTAAATAAAAAAATCTCTAGTATCTGAATCCTTGCATTTTATTTTACTTTTCTAATTTGAAACGATCGGTTATGAAAAGGTATGAATAAGCCAGTTTCTTTGAGGGTATGTTTGTGTAGTGTTTACCTTTTTAACTGAAATCCCAAAAAATGTTTTTCTTTCTTTTTTCATTAAGTCGTTCTTTCATATTTTAGTCTTTTCCTTTCTTCACATTTATTTTGCCCCTCACCTTTTCCTTTATCTTTATTTTCCTTAAGTTAATTTGCATTTACATTTACGGCATTTGGCAGACTCTCTCATACAGAGCTACGTACATTAGTGCTTTGTAGTCCACAAGAAAACATGTCTCTCACACTAGCAAGCCTAGACTTAAATTAAGATATACTTAAAGAAGATTCTACCAGAGATGGAGTTAATAGTCCACTAGGGCCCTACCAGTTCACACATACAGAAGACAGGTTTGTGAAGTTTGTGTTGGTTAAGTTAGTTTATGAAATCGACATGTAGTTGTTATCCTAAGGGCTCAGTGAAGAGGTGGGTCTTTAGTCTGCATTTGAAGACAGTGAGGGTCTAATTTGCAGTAGTGGAGTTGCGTGTGAGAATTTTGCTATTTTGAAGAGCAGATGTGCTGCTGCATTCTGAATCATCTGTAGAGGACTTATGGGCTTCAGAGGAAGGCCAGCCAGTAGTGAGTTACAGTGGTCTGGACTTGAGAAGACAAGTGACTAAACAAGAATCTGAGTGGCCACAATGGTAAGGAATGGATTCTCTTGATGTTAGAAAGAAGGTACCTGCAAGTTCGGGAGAGATTGTTAATGTGAGATGTGTTCGATGTAGGCTTGAAGACAGCTTTTCCAAAAGGGATGAATGGGTAAGGTCTTGGGGATGCATCCCCTGGGATGTACAGGAACGCTGTTTTGCTGGTATTTAGCTTCTGGTGATGCACTGTCATCCAGGTGGATATGTCATTCAGGCATGCATAGGTCTGGGATGAGATCGGAGAGTCACTGTGAGGAAAGGAGAGGATGAGTTGAGTGTCGTCAGCATAACGGCGATAGGAGAAAGCATGTAAAGAAATCATCAAGTGAGTGTATAAGGAAAAGAGATGGGAGCAAACACTGAGCCTTGGGAAACACCAGTGAGGCAAGCATAGATTCTTTCCGTGATACTTGGTAACTGTGACCCTCAAGGTGAGACAGAGTCCATTAGCAAGCAGAACTAGTGATTCCACTTTTAATGTGTGAAGCCAGGAGGATCTGATGGTTGACACTATAAAAAGCTGCAGAAAGATCAAGAAGAATTAGAACTGAAGATGAAAATGTTGATTATACACAGCATACTCTAGAAATTCCAGGAGAGGAAGGAGAGAAGAAAGACTGGTTGGTAGTTGTATCAGTGATGTCGAGTAGGATTGGTGTAACCACAGCTGATTTGTAGGTCATTGGAACATGTATGTACCATCTTCTGGCTGCTACTCAAGAACCATCTTTTCATCAAGTTGGACAGAAGCATGTTCCATGTATCTGAGTTTGCATTCTTAGGATACATCATCTTTGTATGGACCCCCAAAATTCAAGGCTGTGGTGGAATAGCCTCTTCCGAAGACTTTCAACGAAGTACAGAAATTCCTGGGGTTTGTTAACTTTTATCATCAATGCTTCCCCAGGTTTAGTTCCATCACAGCCCCTCTCTCCACTCTCACTCGAGGTACTCCCACTTACATCTCCATAAACAATGACGTAGGCAATTGAGAATTGCTGGCAGTAAAGTTGGCCCTAGAATAGTGGTGGTACTGGCTTGAGGGGGCTAAGAATGCATTTGTTGTGAGAACAGACCAAAAATATTGAGTACATTCAGTCAGCCAAAAGACTTAACCCTTGACAGGGGCGCCTGCCCCCCCTACTTGCGTTGGCCAGGACTTGGTCCCATGTGTCATTAAACTTTTATCCAAACTTTTTTCCAAGGCTTGTCAGCTAGTACCATCAAATAAACTTCTTTCTACTTAAGAAACCACTGAACTCTTGGTACAACACATGGTCTGGCTTCCTGGACTTTCCTGTGATGTTGTCTCTGATCTTCGACACAAGTTCTCGAAGGCCTTTTGCTGTCTAATAGGTCAGTCTCTCCTTGGGGTGTCATCCGTAGTCTAATGGACCAACTGAGAGGGCCTCTTCAGGTAGTATCCAGAAAAATGGCCCCTCACTTATTTGGACACTTCAAGGTGATTTGACACATCAACACTGTGGCCTTTACCTTATATCACCCCACTCTCTGAAAGTTCATCCGACATTTCAAGGATCCCACCTATGGTCCGCACGGACCAGCACGTTCTATCTCTGCTCGATGTTCCACCACCTCTGCTCTGCTGACGAGCAATGGGCCTGAAAAGTTTGGTATATTCTGGACTCCCAATTTCATGGACATGGGCTTCAATACGTTGTTGAGGGGGTTCTGGGCCAGAAGAATGATGCTGAGTACTGTCCCGGGATATATTAGACAAATCCCTCATACTAGACTACAGTGCAGGTTTTTGGTGGATTTAGGTCGCGTTCCCAGCTGTAGTACCCCAGGCAGCTGCCTGGGGGAGGTATTTTCTCTCTTTCATTTTATTCAACCACCTTTTCTCCTCCCTATCTTCACATGTTCTCATACCTATTTTCATTTACCGCTGTCATCCCTTTCATCTCCACAACCCATTTCCGTTCACTCTCTTGATTTCTTGCTCCCTCGCTCCTTTGCTCGCTCTCTTTCTCCCTACTGACTCCTTTCCAATCTTAGCTCATGTTCTCTATAAATTTCTTTCCTCCGCACTCTTAGTTAGAGTTTTCTCTTTCGCTTTGTTTTGTTTAGGTTCCATTTTTTCTCATTTTTCTCCTGTTCCTTTCTTCTCATTATCCCCTGTTAAGCTTTCCCTATTTTTATTTTTTGATTTCTAGTTTAAAAGATAAATAGAAACTTAGTTCATATGTTAATAGCTGGTCTGGTGGCTCAGCCAGTACGTTGGCTAATTTTGCCCTGAGCGACGCAGGTTTGATTTCTAGGCCTGTCACCTTACAATTCCCATAAGAGTACCCCCTTTTCCACCCAGATCAGTGGAATACTCTTGAAACTTCAAAAAGAATAACTGCTTGCTTCTGCTCATACAAAAAAGTATGCGTTCTTCCTCTACTGCCACTTGCTGCACTGCAGTGGATTACATTGGTTGGCGGGCTGTTAGTTTTACAGCAAAACTAAAAAAAAGTGTGTTCAAGCTTACACTTTTATTGTTAGCCATTCTGTACAAGGATTGATGTCCTGGATGGTCTTGTGGGCTGTCAGTGGAAGTGTTGTTGACACACACACACACACACACACAATTCAGGGGCTCTATAGATAAAGGCTTTGTAGAGTTCATGTTCTCCTGTCAGCTCAAAGAAACTCTGTCTGTGGTGACTTAACATTTTATGTCCACCGCTCTGAATTATTCCTGAGAGAGAGAGAAGAAGAGAAGGAGAGAGAGAGACTTTGAGAGGAGATTGTGATGAACTGCCATCCACATTAGCCTTTGAAGTCCTCCCTTCTAGCACACACACATACACACAAACACAAAAATGATTTAAAATTTTGGATGCGACCTTCACAATAGAGAGATCGCAGCTTGAAAATGACATAAACAGTTCAAAAAATCATCACATGTTCTGTGATTCATTCTTATAATCTCTCTTTTATCTCCTGTCTTTGATCATATTTAGAAGGCAACACGTAGTCAGTTAAAGGGCCTATGTAACTCAACACTGAATTTTTGTAGTATTCTTATATTAAATGAGTTTGATACAATTGTAAATATTATTAAACACAAATTTCAAAACATGTCCCTCAAAACAGCCTGTTTTAATTTCAATATCATTGTGATGTCACAAACATAATTACTTATCTTTAACCATCCATTTAGTCTGTGAAACTAAAGCCTGATGGACACATCACGACTTTCAAGATTTCATTTATGTTTTACCTATATGAGAGATATATGACAGAGTTTGTGTCCTTTCTACAGTCTTGTAGACCACCCCAGTTTCCTATGTTCTAACAGAATGCTGCTAACACAAAGGAGAGAAATGATCACTTAGAGGCTGCTCCTTACCCAGCTGCAGGGATGACCAGCAGCAGCTTCATCTTTTTTTTTTTTTGCATATGCTGCCGAGTTTTGAGATTCCCAGAAGTTATCTGTGACAGAAAAAGCACAGCAAAAGTCATGTAAAATACAAAAAAAAAATAATAATAATAATACAAAAACAGCAACTATTGCACTTAAACTGTTGTGATGTCACAGATATAACAATATAGGGATGTAGTAGAATAGAGGTCATTTACATATGTCAGACTTTAACAGAAGCAGCCTGTTTAATGCTAAGGCACTGGTTCTCATACCAGGCCTCAGGGATGGTCCACATTTGTGCTCGATCTCTGTTTGTTGGGAGTTAGGATGGGGCAAAAATGTGGACTGTTTGTCCCAGAGGACCGATTTCAGTACCACTGTTCTAAGGGATAAAATGAGGTCGGAAAATGAATCATTACTGGTTTTGGATCATAAACTCAGACAAACATTGTAAGTGGACATCTGGGATGAAAACAAGGTAAGAAATATGCAGGCTATAGGCCTTCAGTGATTAATGGTGTGAAATCTAGAAGGTGCCACAAGGGGGCACTGTACAAACACATTCAGGAACGGTGGACGGCTCCTTCTTGGGAAGTTTGGAGATAGAGCAACTTCCTCTATATGTAAATCTAATGCAGTTATGGATTTTTCATATTTAAGGTGTTTTCGGAAATGACAACTGTGGGGTAATTAGCAGGCATTCAGAGAGAGAGCTGTATGTAAGTAAGGGGGGTTGGGGAGTTGTGTGTGTTTTTTGTGTGTTGTCATTCAAAGTGTCAGGTGCTTAAGAAGAGAACTATCATACCTGCTCAGTTTGGCTTTAAGTGGATGTTTAGATTACCTGTTAGCATTAGAAACAGTGACACTGAGGCAAAGGCAGCAGTTGCAGCCCTTCCAGGAGATGCTCGCAGCTGCTGGGCTGAATCCTCTGGGGCGCCACACGCACACACACATGCTCTCAGACTCCTCTGAGAGTCTTTATCAGTGTGATAAGGAAAATTGGAACAGCGGAGCAACAGGGGAGCACTAGACCTTAATGGAGACATGCACTGACATGCACACACTCACACAGCCTAATCCTGCCCTACCACACATACACTGATCTGTGTACCTCATGCACACACACTGATACCCCCCCCCCCCACCACCACCCACCCCACACACACGTACACACTGAGGACTACATGCCCTTGGTCTGTAAGCCTAAACAGGCAGTTTATGCTGCTTGTGAGTGGGGAAATGCAGCATTTGTCTCTCTCATACATAAACATTTGAGGGAAGGTTATGTAGAAGGGCCTTTAGCATACAAAAAAGTGGAGCTAATCAGGAAAAGTTGTGTGTTTTACTGACATTCACGGTAAAGTAAATACTATACCCACTTCCCAGGCATGAAGCCACAGGTATGCTCACCAGTATTCAGACGAACCTTAGAATTCCCTGCATATTTAATACCCAACTTAAACCGGTTTTCTCTTCGTTTCATCGGCAAGAAATTCGTGGATGTGTCCAGAATGGTTGGAGAACACTCTACAATGTGGCAGTCCAAGCTGAACAAAGGATATAAATTATTTTTGGAAGAATTCCTTTACAGATATCAGGGTATGTTAGCGGTCAATAAAGTTTCCATCCATCCATCCATCCATCCTTCCATCCTTCCATCCATCCATCCATCCAATTCCGACAGCTTTTGAGGAGGAACGTGAAATCTGTTCCACTGAAACTGGCTGAGAACAGCATTCACTTTTAAGCAAGAACTATCTTGAGTGTAATCTACAGTGGTGAAATGCTGACTGCACAAAAAGTACCTCCCCTCCGTTTCACAAAATGTATTCTCTTGTCTTTTCTAATTGCACAAACCCAGTTTTACTCTGCTTGTTGTCAGTTTGGGAACCGTGGAAACTATGGTAGGGTCGTTTGTTTTGAGCTTGAACTCTTGTGCTGCAAAACCTATTGTTCTTGGACCCTTCCATCGTTGTTGTGCTATTGGATATGGAGTTACTCAGCAACAAGAACTTTTGGCAGAAAAGAATTGGAGTTGTGAAAAGGGCCAGTTGTGGCTAATTAAAATCTTGATACAATCAGCAACAAGCATCTGCTGCTGTCTTAGTTAAGCTGTGGCAGCGTACCATCACTTCAGAACGCAGACAGAGTACAGTGTCGTCAGTGGTTTGAGAATTTGGAGCCATAACTTTTACTACAATCTGTAAGTAGTTTATGTCAAAATGACGACACAAATGTCGATAGGTGTACGACATAAAGGAAAGATTAAGATCCACCAACATATTTATGTCTGCTGTGGCAACAACCTAAGATTAACCTTTTAGGTTTTCTGTTGTTGTTTGTCCTTGACTTAGACCCTTTTCACAACTAGCATTAACATGCTTCGGATGGCCTGATCACAAGTGGACAACTCTAAGGATAGATGTGAATGCACCGAAGACACATTAAGACATCCATAAGTGGTCTGGGCTGTTACATGGCCACATTCTTTTAGCAGTGTGTACATGACTGTGTCCTGGGACCATCTAATCATCTGACATCCTAAGGATAGTTGCAAATGTATATATGTGCCAACAACGTCATATTTGTTTTGATCTCTTCTTCTTTTAATTTCCAGCAGACTAGTAACTGGACCTGCATTGCTGCTTCCCCACCATTTAAAAATAACAATGTATTGGGCTTTGCAAATGGAAATGATATACATGTTTATTTGCATATAAAGCAGATAACTGAGATCCAATCACCTGTGGTCATTCAAGATGCATGTGGAGATGCATTCTAATGACACGTTTAATGACATACTTAGAACTGTCCACTTGTGATAAGATCACCCAATGCAGGAGTGTGAACAGGGCTTTAGATGTGTTTTATATCACTTTTTAAACAGTTTTTTACTATTCTGAGGGCAGTATGAGTAGGAGTAAAAGCTGTTCTTGTCATAAATGGAGGCTTGTTTTATAATGAACAGTGTTACAATGTTGGTAAGGTTCTCGTGAAGCCTGGGTTCTTGTTCACGTGTATGCAGTTGAACTATTGTTTCTTCTTCTTTTGCTTTCTTCGTGTGGACTCACCTTAGCTTTTGTAAAGTTGCACAAATATGCAGAAATCAGAATGTACACAGTTACACTGTTTTATGGCATACAGTGACAATACATACATCATACATCACATTCTTTGTAGTGCACTAGCTGATTAGCAGGAGTCCCCGGACAAGTATGCGCTTGCCCTGGCTTAAATCATTTTTTTACTTTAACCCCTTTAACTTTGATACTTGACTCATTATGACACACCAGTTGTTGTGGATATTCATGACTAGTACTTGTGCCTTTTAGGGGTGACTCCAGTGGGAGTAGGGGGTTCAGTGGGCCTTAGAGCATCTACACTCAACGGCAAACTGGGGTCTAAATCCAGCGCTGAGCGGTGGTGAAGGAACACTTAGTTTTTCAACCTAATCTCTATCTGCCACATCTGTAGCCTACAGGCAGGCTCTTGTGCTCCCTCCTCTGAAGCGTTGCAGACTGCCTATGGAGATACTGCCACAGTCAGCTCTGACTTGTCACGCATGCATGCATCATCACAACACTAGAAATCATGCAGATAATCTCTTTAAGGAAGTTCCACACTGCAAAATGTTATTTTGAACAACAACCGAACAGCATGTCAGCAGGAAAAGGGGCTAATATTATATTATAAAAACATTTTAGAGCAGGTTTTTGTTCAAAACATTTATGGGAAGCTTTTAAAGAGACCATTTGCTTAAAAATAATTATAACTTGATTTTTCATACATATTAACAATAGAAGTTAATAAAGGTTCTGCCTTGAAAACGAGAGACTGGACCTCCATAAATCTTCAAAAGATGTAAAGATTCTTGGGAGAACTCTTAAATTGGTAAAGATCTTTTACATGATGTGAAGGTTCTTTATTCCTTAAGGTAATGTTCTTTGCACATAAAATGTTTCTTGTATAAACTACAATTTTCGTGTCTACATTTGTGTTGGTGTGTGTGCACCGAACATTGCAGTTATTTCGTATGAGCTAATAAGTTAAGATAACTAGCAATCTAGATAGTTCATCAGCCGAATTAGGTGCTCTAAAATGGTGATTGCTCTTGACATGGAAGTAGAGTTCTGATGTTTCCCTGTATTCGCACTGGAAAAAACACCCAGAGAATTTTCAGGTGAGACTATGCTCATTTTGCTCTGAAACATAATTAGACCTCTAACTGAATAAAAGTGCATGCCATATGCTGTAAATTCAATTAAATTTCATTCACATTCAGTTTGCCCTTTTTTCCTTTGAGTCCCTGCCGCCCCGACCGTCTGTGCACGGGCCTGGTTAAAATTATTGTTTGAGGAAATGAACCCTGTCAGACAGAGATTAGTTTGGGAAAAAGGCTGGAGTATTCCTTTAATACTGAGGTTCTTCCCCACCAAATCATCCGACAGGGGTGTAACTCTACTCCAGCTCATAATAATGTTTTCAATTAGTGCCTTTCTATTGAAATACTACTGTTCTGTTGGCAACAAATCTTCCGTCACTATAACTAATTTGTGCCTAGTTTTTAATGGCCCATGCCGTTTTTCTTGCCAGGTCCATATCATATATCCATCCATAATATTTGTTTGCCTTTCTTTACCTCTTACCCTACATTCCTACTGTGGCGAGAGTTTCTAACCGACTGGAAGTCTTTTCATGTTTTATGTGAGCCAATGTCTCTCAGTTTTGTGTATTAGGTGGTGTTGGGGGTTAGAATGTATTTGTCTAAGCAACTTTATGGAAGTGAGCTATATGATGTGATTTAACGGCAGCAAGTCGTTGAAGTTGACTCTGGAGATTTCCAGACAAACTTCGTTACCACCAAATGATTGTACATTGAAAGGGAGGTTGGGTATTGCCCTGGTGGATTTATCCATTTTTATGACACGTCCCTGTATGCTGTAGAGTAATTTGTTTATACATTTATTAAAATTTTTTTATTAAACTTTATTAATTACTGAGGAGAAATAAGGTCTGCATTTAACTAGGGGTGTCATGCGATAATTTAAAAAAAATCTAATTAACTATTAGCTCTGTGATTAATTGAACTAGATTAATCGGGCACATTTTTGCTGTAAAAGTATTTAAAATTTATAATCAAAATTTTGGCATTAGAGTGAATGAACAATCAACATTACAGACTTTCAATGTCTCTTTAATGCCTGTTAACACTGTTCATGTGCAGTAATGGTCACGCCAATCAAAAATATTACCTAATATGTTGAGGAAAAATATACTACAGCAAGAACAATGATAGAACTAAGTCCATCTATGAGGTGCCGTTTAAGACAATGTAAATACACGCACGGGTGTCAGAAGCATTTTAATGTGGGGGTGTGCTGCACTCGGCGTGTTTCACTCATACTTCACCCCCTAATATAATAGTTCCGGTGTTCTGATTATGCTGCCTTGTCGAAAAATGCTCCCTTTCAGTTGATACAGTTCATTCAGTTTATAGTCAGTTTATAACACTGTAATGATTAAAAATAGTCAAATAATATGCACAATCAGAGAAAAATATATTTTATTTAAACAAGAAGAGCCTAGATAGATCTTTAAAATAAGATAAGATAAGATAAACCTTTATTAGTCCCACAAGTGCATAGAGGGCATAGAGCCAGTTTATAGTCAGGTTCTAACACTGAGAAATGCTGCCGGGAAGCAGCGCACAGGCTACTTCAAATTGTGCCATGCATACAGCTTGTGGTGATTCTGGACAGCGCTGCTGTTTCCTAGCTTCAGACAGCACTCTGTAAACTGCAGAAAGAAAGGCATTTTAGAATCAGAATCAGAAAACTTTATTGATCCAAGAGGAAATCGCTTATGTAATGACTGCAAAGACACAGACCCCAGAGTAGCGACACACACTCATATGCCCTTGAACTGTACACTGAAGACAGCATGTAGGAACAAACAAGTACATGATCAACTGAAAGAGCTTTTAAGATATTAATCACCGTAAACCAGTGACCCGAACGCAAGATAGCACAGACAAACCACTGCCCAATGCAAGATAGCACAGATAAACCAGTGTCCAATGTAGCACTGAATCCCAAGACTGCGGAACTGCACATGCGCAGAAGGGTACGGTAGCACATGGGTAGCATGTTTCGACAGAACACCAGACAGGGTTAAAGTCAGGGTGTGATTAATTGACATTCATTTTTTTACGCGTTATTTTTTCTGTGATTAATTGATCGAAATTAACGTGTTAATTCAACACCCCTACTTTTAACCCATCCAAGACGGTGTACACACACACACACAAGCTAAGAGGCAGTGAGTCTGTAAACACCCAGAGGCGTGGCCAGCAACCCAAACACAGCACCCAGGAAGCAGTCTAGGGGCACTGAAACCATTTAAAATACTTGAATCACCCCCTTGGTGGACAAAACATTTTGTTGTCCTTCCACCCTGCATTTCAAAACAAGCTGATTTGACCAGTTGTACCCTACTTGTTGTCAGATGGTACAAAGACACAGTCAAAACATTTGTTTGCCTTGCGGCCTTTTTAAAAATAGTTTACAAGACCAACCATTCTGAACAAACTGTCTCTGCTACTTCAGGGAGCATCTGCAGCATTTGACAGCATCACTGACAGCTAATTTTGCTACTCTGGTTGCTTTTTATTGAGCTGTGTCAACCTCTTTTATTTAAAAATTCAAGGAAAACTCACTTTAACATGAGCTAAATTATTATGCAGAGAAAGTTCCATGCATAACAGGCCACCACTATTTTCCCAGACATTATAAACTCAAAGGAATATTGAATCAGCTGTATTTCTTAAATTTTCACATTTTTTGGTGGGGGAAAATCTTCTCCATGTACTTGACATGACATAAACTGCACTCAGAACAATTTTACATGCTGCACATTTTGAGTAGAGCTTGTTTCATCTGAGCTTTATACAAAGTACAAAAACTTTAGTTAATCTGACCGTCATAGTCTGTTCTCTTTGTTTGTTGCAGATGAGGGAGGAGGAGGTGAATCAGATGAAGCAGGAGATTGCTAAACTCAGTAAGATTAGGGAGGCCACACAGAGGAAGCTGCGCCTGCTGGAGGACCAGAAAATGGAGGTGGAGCAGCAGAGAGAAACGCTGAAGAACCAGATCGTTGGCCTGGAGAAAGGCAAGACACGCACACACACACACACACACACACGCACACGCACACGCACGCGCACGCGCACACACACACACACACACACACACACACACACACACACACACACACAC
>JBBPCX010067463.1:2500-13223 GCA_037974365.1 Hydrocynus forskahlii | reverse complement strand
ATGAACATGTTCCAACATGTGAAAAGTATCTCTCTCTCTCTCTCTCTCTCTCTCTCTCTCTCTCTCTCTCTCTCTCTCTCTCTCACTCTGTTCGCCCTTTGGTTCCAGTAAGGAGCCGCAGTGGAAAATGCTATGTCCTGGTCCTCCCCTCCGTCTGCTTGAACCGAAAAAGCGTTCTGAAGGGTTTTATCTGTTCCACATACCTCCAGCTGCACAGAACCTGAGTCTGGCTCTGCTACTGCTGATAAGTGCCCTTTACACACAAACACACACACACACACACACACACACACACACACAAACACACACACACACACCATAGATATTCTTTAAGTATTCTTCAAGAGAAATTATAATGTATTTGAAGATGCACAGTTTTATATGCACACAGAGAATGATTTTGGAGAATCGTGGACATAGGAGGCCCTCAAGGCAGAGGTAGAGACTTAGACTCGAGTCGCACATTGACTGACTTGTGACTTGATTTGGATTTGTGCAATTTCAGCCCAAGAAAAAAATGGACAAAATGAGACTTGCAACTCAGCTCAGATAGGCACCCCAGCAGGTCGTGACTATTCAGACAGGTGCCCCAGAAACTTGACACTAGAAAGAGACAGGCGCGCCAGAAACTTGACACTTGACTGAGACAGGCGCCCCAGAAACTTGACTCTTGACCTGGACTGGCACCGTAAAGATTTGAGACATCTTTTGGACTTACACCCCAGAATTTCAAAACTCAAAATGGTCCTACACAAAGAAACCTTGGACTTTGACACTCAAGTTGGATTCGTAGCTGTCATTTGTGGCTCGCAGGCACCACGCCCCTCTGTGTCACCAGAAAACATTTTTCCCTATCAGTTGAGTTGGTTTCTCCTGATCTGTAATTGTCTACACCTGTGACTTGTTTAAGACCAGGCCGACACTGAGAACACTCACCCTCGCGCTCTCCAGCTCATAGCGTCTAGTGTATTTTCATGTATCACAGCACTAGCTGGCTCCTGTGGTTTAATGCCCCGCTCGTGCTCTGGACTGCAGAGAACCAAGCCTTCTATTTAGTGGCGACGTGCATGGAAAATGCTGTCTGTCACGTGTGCTGAGTGTTTGCTATATTTGTGAACTGTGAGTTCAATTTTGTAAATAAAAACTATCAAAGTGTCCCTGCAAGTGTGTCCTAAGGAACTGGAGTCATCACAGTACACCAGACACTCAGGATCCAAATCAGATTCATATCTTAGATCAGAGGTGTCGAGCTCCAGTCCTGGAGGGCCGTGGTCCAGCACGTTTTGGAGATTTCCCTGCTCAGAAACACCTGGTTTACCTCGCCAGTTAATTGCCAGGTTTAGACAATGTGTTTGAGTAGGAGAACCGCCAGACTGTGCTGGACGCCGACGCTCCTGGACCGGAGTTTGACACCCCTGCCTTAGAGTTTCAAGACTCGACCCAGACTCATGCTTCAAACATCTCAGACTTGACTTGAACTTGCTACTCCAGAGGCTCAAGATTTGACTCTGAGCTTCATCCCTCAGAGTTTCGAAACTCAACATGGACAACATGTAAGACTTGACTCAGACTCAAACCTCAGATACTTAAGACACCATTTAGACTGACAAGAAGCAGCTTAATTTGCACGGGTCCACAGTTGGCCTCCGTGTGCAGTCCCATGGGGCCTGGACATTCAGGGAACATCCCTGTTCAAAGTATTTGAAAGTGTTTGTCTTTATGGCTGGTTTCTTTATGGCTGGGATAAAAACAGACATAGAAAAAAAAAAAAAAAAACTCCCAAAATCTCCCCCCAGTCGCACCTTAATCATTAAGCCCACTTAAGTGTTTCTCATCTCTAGTGGAGGATAATCGCCTCGCTCGCCTGGACAGAGCAACACTCTCAGCGTGTGTGTGAGTGTGCCCCCCGAGATAGTGAAACAGAGAGAGGGAGAAGGGGAGAGAGAGAAGGGGAGAGAGAGAGAGGTTTAATCCAATGTGACAGTGCTGGCTGCTGTGATGATGGTGTGTGGTGATTCTCAGTTTGTGTGTGTGAGGAAGCGGCGCGGTGGGATCAGGCAGGGTTAAATAAGAGGAGTCGTCTGATTGCTGCTTTGAACAGCTTCCCTGCTATCATTCAATAAACTCCCTTACCCTCTGCGCAGATAAGACTTTTCTCCTCCCTGGCGCTGCAGAATCCATGGTGGAATGTCATTCGGAATGCTGTGAAGAGCCAGAGGTCCGCACGGGGTGGCGGAGTTATCACACGCGGATCACCACACGGAATGTGTTGATGGTGTAATGGGCTGGAGCTGCTCTCTGCCTGTACATGGTATGTTCGCTGCATCCACAGTGGCCTTTTGGGCCCAGCATTGACTTTTAGGGCAAGGCTACTAGAGGCCTTGACTCAGATGTCAGGATGACGTTTACAGCTTTCAGAACCTTTGGTAGCAGAAAACTAACCTTTGGCCATCCTTCCAGTGTCCAGTTTAATGGTTTTTATTACCTCTTCAAGGCTGATACCAACAGGACCTTATGGTACTTCAGGCTGTTTTCCTCTGTCTTTAGGGAATCTAGGGAATTCTTTACTCTTCCAGGTGAAGATAAAGTCCCCAAGTAACTTTACAGATCACAAGATTGTAAACGAGAATGGTGTGTTAACATATCTATGGCAACTTTTAGAATGATTTAGTGTAAAAAGTTCGCCAAGATAGTATAAGTCGGTTTGAAGTTAAGGATAATGCTATTATCATCTACGCCAGCATCCACAGAATAAGTGTTTTGGGCTTGAATTTTAAAACTGTAGTTTTCTCTGCCAGGTATGAAAAGAAGCACTCATTCTGTGGAGAGTAACATAAATGCTAATAAGGTTCATAACTAGCTTATGTATGTGCGAACAAAGTAATGATTCTACAAGTAGCCACACAACACATCATTCACCTATATACAAAAATGGACCAAAATGGACAACTGGATCATTAATAGCTGTTTATTGATGGTGGAACTACAACAGCTAGATCGCACATCTAAAAAAAAAGAATTCGTCATTTTCTTTCCATATGGGCCATTAAGGTCGATTATGTCAGTTAGGTGAGTGCTACTAAACTTGTGATTGATGCTGCATGACACTCCGTTTTCTAGAACAGTGCTTTTCAACCTGTGGGTCCGTGGTGGAGCTGTGGGGTTCGGTTATAGGCCGTCATTTGTTAAAAGCAAAAATTAACTACACTGTATACATTTAACACAATTTAATTTGAAAAATGGCAAATACTTTTGTATTATCTGCAAAAATATAACACGATGGATACAGGCACCAACACTAATGCTTCACAAATAGGTCACTGGATGGTCATCTCTCCGTATGAATGTATCTGTGCTGATGGCTGGTGAGTGTCTGCTCTAAGTCGTCCTTCCAAAACTCTGCATCCCAAATGACTCACTGAACATGTCCTACTTTAAGTGCTAAAATTTTCTCTTAACTACAGCCAAGTGTCAGAGGATTGTATTTGGAGCCAGGCCCCCCCGAGTGATCCCCTTATGCTGCTCATGGAGCACTTCTGCAGTCCTCCAAGCCGCAACGCGACCGCTGGATTCGGAGGGGAAATGCATGAGCAGATATAAGGAGGCCCGCCGGGATGTGAAAGCAATAAAGCTCATAGAGATTTCCTTTAGATCTCATTTGGCGTCTCAAGATTATCTGACTAACAGCTCCTAATGCCGCAGGGTGTTCAGATCAATTTGTACAAACACTTTGTTCAATTAAAAAAGCTCATAGAATTGCGTTCTGGTTAACGCTATCAACCCAATGGAAAAAAAACACCTATTTCTGCAGTTGAATCTACTTTTCTTTAATAGGGTTTGTGCAATACAACTCAACACAACTGCCTAATGTACTGTCTGAATGTTATTGAATGTTAGTCTCATCCCCTCATTGCCTGCTGCTATTTCATTTGATTGCAATCATTGTATTTTTATGTCACAAGCACTAAGTCACTTTTTATAAACCATTTGCATTTGGGGTTGGGGGCTTAGGAACATATTTCCCACATCAGACATGTTTTTTCATTGTTATACTTTGGGCATCCTGAATTGCGACATCAGTTTTTGATTTTTCATATGACAAATAAAGTAAATAATTTAGATGCATTTTTGGTTTAAAATTAAAAAGTCCTTAAGTTAGATGGTCTTTGTTCTGCTTGAATGATTCATACGCAGGTCACTGTGTGTTTTAACAAACAGAAACATTCCTCTGAAACTGGTCAGGTTCAGGAACTGGACTGGAAATGAGTGTTTTTGAAAGTCCTTCAGGAAGCCTGGAGAACTGTTCTTCAAGACTACATTAAAAGGGAGAAAGTCTGGATCTTTGGCAGCAAAATGTTATATTTATACGTGCTGTTCACTCCCCTATCAGAAGCAAAGACAGTCAAATGCATTCAGTCAGTTCAAAACAGGCTGGTTTTGGAGTGTAGTATCTATGGCTCATTTGAGGAAACTATGCTGCAAAGCGACCTGTTTTGAATGCATTTTTTCTGTGATGTCACAAGAACCACATAAAACAAAAACCACGTCTACCAAACATATTTGCATAATCCTGGACTGATTTTTGAATGCCACGCTGCACAGGACAACCTGTCTGAGCCCAGTGATTTACATACATCAGTCTTAAAAGGCACAGTAACCAAAATAGCCTGTTAAATCAGAGGGAAAACAAGGCTGGAAAATGTTCAAATGAATTAAAACCCACACAGTCATTATAACTGAACCTCGGGGGAAATGAGGTAATGTAGGAAATTAGCTCTTTAACAATAGTCTGGAAGTGTCCAGTCATTAGTCAGGTAAAACCTACTCTAATGAACCTGAAGACGAGTGTTGAAGCTAAACACACCCAGTGCCATATTAACATAGAGCAGCTTCATGTTGATGAAATTTTTAATAAATGAAACGCAAAGGTGAAACAGTTAACATTTCAAAAGAAATCAGTGCTTACCGAAGCTGCAATAGACGTGTTAATACTGTAGGATCTGTGTTTATGTGGTGTTTTCTCTGGATAGAAACGAGACAGTATCAGAGTAGCTGCAATTTTTTTTTTATCCCCCCACTGTCTGTCTACAGTAATCGCTCGGTCACCGGGAGACAGTGTGTACTGTTCCCTCAGACCGAGCGTGGGACACACACCCTGTCAGTGACCCTTGTCACACACACCATCACTCAAGCCCACCAACCCTGACATGTGTCTGATCCTTGTATGGCAACATCATATGTGACTGAAGACCTGCTGTCAGTCTCTGTTATTCTCATTTTAATTTTATCGCACTCACTTTAACTCTGTTACTCTGACTTTAACTCTGTTACTCTCATTTTATCTCTGTTACTTTCATTATAACACTATTACACTCACTTTAACTTTAAAGGGGTCATTTTCACACGTGTGTATCATTTCACCTGCCAAGAATAAAACACGCTAGAACAATTAAAGGAACTATTTTTTTAATGAATATTACTGAAATTAGTCAAAGCAGTTGGACGAAACACCAGACACAAGACTACAGTTTAGTACTTCATTCAGCTCCTATGTTATAAACCTACACATCAGTGCTGATAGACAGTGGTCTTTTACAGCGGGGTGGAAACGACAGCAACAAGAGGAACAATGTAGAACGAGCGTAAGAGACGAGTGACCAGACGAACGACAGAGAAACTAAAACACACTAAATTATTTTTAATGATCAGGACACACATAAGACATATCAGTCTAGGCACTAAAGCTTGCTGTCAGAATACCACTTCGATGATGAGCTGCGTGTGTGTGTGTGTGTGTGTGTGTGTGTGTGTGTATGTGTGTGTGTGTGTTTGTGTGTGTGTGTGTGTGAGAGAGAGAGAGATGAGTCAGTATCACTAAAGCCATTTAAACAATGACAGGCACTGACCTGCAACAGTATTCAGGTCAGGAACCAGACAGGCCTTGAATTCGAAAGGATGAGGGGTTGAGGATCGAAGGAGGTGTAGAAACGCCCATCTGCATAGCACCTTTGACAAAGTCGCCTCTCTGAGTCTCCCGCAAATGACTTTTCCAGTCCCTAACACCCAGCACAACCTCTAACCTCCTGCTGTACCTACACTCTGACCATTCACTTACAAACAAAACTACATTTCCCAGCCTAACCCTCACCTAACACGTAATTAATAAAAGCCTATATTACTCAACGTAAACTACACTTCTCCAGCCTGCTACACTCAAAGCCATCCTAGATAAGACCAGTGACCCCTTCAACTGAGTACAGTCAGTACTTTACTCTTAATCTTACATTCCTTTCTGCTACCTACTAAAGAACAGAAACACTTTTTTTTTTTTTTGGTAGTGTTATTCAGTTTTGTCTTGCGGAAATTAAACGAGACGTTAATGAACAATAAATGACTGAAAAGCAGCACAGGAGGGGGTGTTGCTAGGGCACGACCGATACATTGTTTGATTGATAAAATCAGACGATATTCCCACAGACATACAATATCATGTTTATACTGCAGTGAACTGTCATGTGTTTTAAGTGCACATGAATTTGAATTGTATGCTCTTATACCAGTAGCCAGTAGTGCTGCAACATATATTTGATGCACTACTGTGTTAAATGCTAGCTAGGCTAGCTTGACACCAGTAGCATGCAACTGCACACCACCCAGACAGCAGGTGATTCTGGGCCGAATGCGGCCCAGTTAAGGCACTCATAGGTCATTTATGGCAATGGTGAGTGTTCTGGCCCAGCTGCAGCCGCACTTTTAGGGTCTACTAGCTTGTATGGCATTTGTATTCTGGCCCAAAACTGGGTTTGTCTGGGTTAAGTTGGGTTAAGTCTTTGCTCTCATTCCACAGTAGATATGAATGTAGTGAGTGTGGGCCACAACTGGGCCATCACTCGTCCACTGTCTGGACAGACTCTTTGGAGATAAGCACGGCTGCTGAGACTCCATTCCTATTTATCAGAGGTGGCTATCGGTTTTAGCTCCAGGTGCAGTCCCAGTGAGTTTCCTACTACTCTGAAATGGTAGCTAGCCAGCTCTGTTTACTTCTGAGGGTGAAACAGAGCATACAGACTAGCTTCTTTAGGCTGCACTAGCTTCAAGAACAGGAAAAAACCTGATCTCTTATGTACTTGGGTCGACTTGAAATCACAGCCTGAAACATAACATGATTTTGCCACTGCTGCCAATGTTTTGGTCCAGTCTGTTTGGTTTGTATTCACCACTTCACAAACTGAGCTGCTTCCACGGCTGACTCACCTCACCTTTAGCCAGCCTTTATATTTACAAGCATTTTTATTTGGTCTAAAGAGAAGTGATGAAAAATAAGAATAAGCACTAATGATTATTATTCATCAAAAAAAAAAAACACTAGGAAGGTCTACATAGGCTCCTGTCACTATGATATTTCTATGATTTAAGACTTTTTGAGTTTCTGCTATTTGAGTTTCTTCTATTTCAGGTCAGTAAAGTGCTGAGTCTGTCTAATTATCGATCATCCAAAACAATCCCGCCTGATATTATCGCTTAGCATTTTCATTTGGATATGAAAATGAGGCCTGTTAAAGGATGAAAAATAAAACCAACAAAAAACAGTAGGAAGACCTACAAAGGCTTTTCTTCTGATGATATTTCTATTATTTAAGACTTTGTGAGTTTCTTTTACTTGAGTTTAAGACGTGTGACAATTGACAGGTCAGTAAAGGTCAATAAAGCGTCTGTCTAATTATCGATCATCCGAAACGATACTGATTCTGACTGATATTATCGCTTAGTAAGATTCTGAGCTCCTGTAAATCGGTGTTGGTGTCTGTGGCAAACTGGTATCGGTCAGGCCCTAGCAGTGGGGGTGGGGGTGTTGGGGGGAAAGGGGTGAGCTGTGATCGGCGTCTGAAAGCATTAGAGTGGGCTTGATGGACAGGGTAGACAGGCTAGTCCGTCTCAGTCCTGTCCTCGTCACTGGCATTAGATCCAGCAGCTGCACGTGATCATGGCAGTTCCTTCCTCTCCGTGGTCGACTCCTTTATAATCTGAAAGGGAGACGACTGTGAGTGTAATCAGAGCAGACAGCAGGGAAGCACTCCCCCCAGCAGCCCACCTCATTTCACAGGCTAAACGCAGCTCTACATGGAACTACGTTACACTCTGTCCTCTGCTGGCGATACAGTGTGAGTACACAGCTTTGTCTTCAGGTCTTTTTCATATTAGAGATCAGATTATCTACCCACTGCCAATGAGACACATTGGAATGATTTCTGATGACATTTTGAAACTTCAGAATGAGGTATCTTAAAATTCAGAGAGATCTTACGTTAAATTAACTTAATTTTGACCATGCTCACACTGATCAGACACTTTACAATCTTATCAGATTCTATTTTTGTCCCAATCCAACATTTTTCACATAATGTCGAATCAGTGATTCTCAAATGATGATAATGATGTTGGTTATTATAATTGTTATAATAATATAACAATATAATATTATTATTATTGTTATTACTATTATTATTATTATTATTATATCATTACCTCTCCATCACGTGTTTCAACAGTTCGGACAACAATGCTTCTTTTCACATGAGCCTCTGGGGTCAGTTTCGTGTCCATACTGGTTTCTGACAGGAAACAGAGAAGAATGATTGTGTAATAACTTGCATAAAATAAGAAATTTCTACAACAAAACAGCTGATTACTACTTCCGCTTACCGGCCACTTTATTAGAAATAGTGATCCTGTTCTTTCACTCAGTGGCCACTTTATTAGAAATTCTGACCCTGTACTTTTACTCACTGGACACTTTATTAGAAACACCCACACTGTACTACCCACACTGTGGAGCTGGTACGAGTGTATTGATTACAGTGCTTTTTACACATGGTGGTCAATCACCTAAAACAAAATTCCAGCCAAGACCACCTCTGTAATCAAAAACTGACCACTGATATACCACAAATGGTATACCAGAAGATGGGCTCCGGTCTCTGACTGTACACCTGCAGGGTGGAACAATAGCAGAGGGATGAGAGGAGGTAAAGAATTGTGACGAATGACCTGCAGTGTTCACTGACCTCTGAAATGCAGGTTTGCAAAACTCTGGACAGGGACAGTGATCCTGGGAACAGACACACAAAATCACAATTAAAACTGTTAATTACTATTGTTAATAAAAATAAAAATAAAACTACAAGCAATGAAAAACTGTGGCAGAGCCAGAGGAGTGTCCAGGGTTGCACTGGAAACTCCAAAGATCTGATTAGCCACTCTAAAATTTAATTTGCTATCACTCGTAGTCTGACACTGATTGACATCTCATTTCAGCTCCTATTGTTTATTTTGACATCTGGTACATTTACAGCATTTGTCAGATGCTTTTATCCAAAGCAACTTAGATTTTTTTTTTGCAAATGTAGGTGAAGGGAGTGTTGGGAGTCTTGCCCAAGGACTCTTATGGGTGGAGAGTGATATTATGCAGTTTGGGACAAAGCCAGTATTTCCACAGCTCATGCGACTGACACAAATACGACCAGCAGCAAAGCATGATTCTAAAGTAGGTTTTAGGTTTAACCTGCAGTTTAGGTTTCTTGAACGTCTGGCTCAATAACAATTAATTAGAGAAGGGAGATAAGATTCTTTCTCTCCTCCCACCTGCTCTCCTCGCCCTCCAGAAGTTTCCTGTAGGTGGCGATCTCTATGTCCAGGGCCAGCTTGACGTTGAGGAGGTCCTGGTACTCCTGCAGGTGTCGGGCCATCTCCTCCTTCAGCGTCTGGATCTCATCCTCCAGGCGGCTCACCGTGTCCTGATACGCCGCCGTCTCCATGGTGAAGCGCTCCTCCATCTCACGCAGCTGACGCTCCAGAGACTCGTTCTAAAAAGAGAGAGAGAGAGAGAGAGAGAGAGAGAGAGAAAAAGAGACAGAGGCAGTGAGAGAGAGAGAGAGAGAGAGAGAGAGAGAGAGAGAGAGAGAGAGAGAGAGAGAGAAAGAGAGAGGAAGAGAGAGAGAGAGAGAGAGGGAAAAAAGAGACAGAGAGGAAGAGAGAGAGTGAGTGACAGTGACAGAGAGAAAGAGAGAGAGAGAGACAGAGGGAGACAAAGACAGAGAGTGAGACAGATAGGAAGAGAGAGATAGACAGAGAGAGAGAAACAGTGAAAGAGGCAAAGAGAGAGTGAGAGAGACAGAGACAGAACGAGAGAGAGGGAGGGAGAGAGACAGAGAGAGAGAGGGAGAGAGAGAGAGAAAGTGAAAGAGAAAGAAAGGGAGAGAGAGAGGGGGGTTGGAAAAAGAGGCATGGTGAAGAAGTGATGAGAGGACGGCCAGCAGCAGTACAGTAAAGCAAGCAGGGGCGTCGTGGAGTGAGAGCAGACACTTCAGAAAAGAGAAACCCAATTAGACAAAGACTCCTGGTCCAGAGGCAAGTATCCTACCCACTAGGCCACCACCACCCCATCTTCAGTGTTTTAAAGTGAGAGTAATACACTCACGGTTCCACGCAGCGACTCCAGGTCGCAGGTCAGGGCCTGTATCTGTCGGCGATAATCATTGGCTTCCTGCTTGGCCTGTCTCAGAGCATCTGCGTTCCGATTGGCTGCGTCCGTCAGATCTGAAAACTGGGGACAGAAGACAGGAGAGATATGGAATCAGTGAGTTTTGTCATGTGTGTGTGTGTGTGTGTTTGTATAAATATTACCAACATCAACACTGAGCATATATGTGACATTCACTATGTG